>VDFB02281055.1:0-62171 GCA_007258455.2 Sequoia sempervirens | reverse complement strand
GTAATCTCCGCCTCCTCTAGCATGGCTAAAACATTTAAGACATATGACAACAAATATTAATTATATTTACTGGTATAAGGAAGCAGTCATAATCAGCAATGCATCATTAGTATCTTGACATCTCAGCAATGCACCATTAGTACCTTGACATCTAATCAAACCATCATGATCACTTATACTAAATTATGCTACAACTATGTTATTGTCAATCAGATTTCATACCACTGATTCTTGAAATCATCAGTCTACTGCCAATTTGTCAATTATTTCCAATTGAGAGGACGGCAGACGTCTTTTTTCTTTTTTATTGATTTTCCCTGTAGATGATTGCTGGTCTGAATATTCTTCTTCTTCAATCGAATAGTTCTCAATATTCAGAAGATATTGCTTAAAGAGAAACAAACAGATTAGTTTCAATTGAATAATGACTGATAAGGATTAATAATTGCTGCAAGCATCATTATTGCATAATCGTATTTTATATATATATATATATATATATATAATCCTACTAAACTTACTTAAATATATACATGCATCCAGATACATACCTATTAATATAAATTAACTATATACATATTTACACGTACATCATATTAAATATATTAGATAACATATACTTCCCTGTGCATACCAATTATTTCCAATATCAGATTGTTGTTGTTTGCTGACTGCAGATCATATGTATATAAGACTTGATCTCCTTCCCATTCAATTCTGTGCAAATCTGTATGTCTGCAAACTTTATATTAAATCTGATCCCTTTTATATACTCAGAATATTTATTCTATTTCTGCTCCTATTTTCTGTTTATATCTCTGTGTTTTCCCATTCCATGAAGTCCTCCAAATGGTTTGTTTTTTTCCTTATATATCTCCTTGTCTAAGTGAAATGATGCATCTCTTTGGCAAGGAGGAACCTCTTGGAAAGGCATGACTCTTTTATTTCCTTGATCACTGCACTTTAAGTATTTTTTATTTATTAATTACGGCCTCAATTTAATTGCTCTCTCCTTTTCTTTTTGCATATCGATGATCTTTTAATATAACGGTCTGCCTTTTAGCGCTGCCTTTAAAACTTGATGCTGCTGTTTAAATCTGACCGATGTCCCTTTTGGGACTCTTAATTATAAGTAATATTTATAAGTTGAATATTTATTTTTATATTAATTAACTATATATATTTTAATACTTATAGTATGATTATAATTTTTTTTTTTTTTTTTTTTTTTTGGCAAAAAGCTATCATAGAGGATAGCACTCATTTCTATTAAAACCAGAAAGATTACATTTAAAGAGAACACCACAGGGTAATTCCCAGCCGCACAAACATAACAGAGAAACCCCCTTAGTCAGATAAATCAAAACACCCACAACCAAGATGTAACCATCTCCTCCACTGGAGAATGAACATCCAATTGTGACACATAAGGTTCCATACATCTACGCCAAACACTCCCGTACCTGCCAAGAACCTGAAGCAACGACCAAAAACATGGATTTCCACCACCGACCTGCCAATGCTAGACTTTGAAAAGCCTCCAACGTACCCTTCTTTGCACTACTGCATGTATTTGAAGAGGGGAGAGGATCGGAATATTCCTAACCCAACTCCCAAAGCCTGCGACCAGCAAGAGAGGCGGTATATCCTGAATATTCATCGCCGCCCAAAACTCCTCCACGGGCAGAACCTTACAAGGAGATATCAGAAAAAAGGAGATTCCCCACCAATCCCCAAGTTCCAAGATCCTTATTTCCCTTCCTCTGAACCGATTGAACAACTCCTTCATTGGCCAGGGCGTCTGCCAGTTTATTAGCTTCTCTGACCACATGTCTAACTCTCAAATCCTGAAGCAAATCCATTAGAGGAATGATAACATCCAGAAAGGCCTGCAATTTCCAACTTGGCGCTTTCCTCAAACCCACTACCTTGATAAGGACCTCTGAATCACCTTCCACGTCCACATGATGCATATTCTTATCCACGCAGAACTTGATTCCTTCCAAAAGACCCACTGCCTCAGCATCTGTATTGGTACCTACCGGAAGCTTAATAGATTCCGCCCAGATTAGCTCGCCCTTTTCATTCCTTAGCGCAAACCCCGCTCCTGACGGCCCGGGGTTTCCCCTCGAAGCACCGTCAAAATTCAACTTCAACCTGCCCGAAGGAGGAAGCTGCCACTTTGCCAACTTCCTATGGACTTTATTCCTCAGTTTCAAACCGCTTGGCAACTTTATCATCCCCCATCCATCTTGCATCTGTTTATCCCAGGAGGAAATGAAGCTTATTGAGCTATTTTGAACCACCTTCGAGAAGTGTTCGCTTATACCCATCTCAATTTTGGCAACCACATATTCTATGCTAGCTTCTTTCTCTTTAAAGATGCGGTTGTTTCTCTCCCTCCAAATTTGCCAAATGATCATCGCAGGAGCTTCTTCCCACAAACCCGCCATAAGTGACCCCTTCCCAATAGAAGGCCATGATTCAAATACCTCTTTGATGTTGTCACCCAGGGGCGCAAACCAACTCAGCTTTCAGCAGATCGCTGACCAGCACTCTTGCGCGTAGCCACAGTTCAAAAGCAAGTGATTGCCAGAATCCTCTTCCGACTTACACAATGCACACCTAAATGGCCCATGCATCCCTAGCCTTTTGAGACGATCCCCGGTCAAAATGCGTCCATGGATGGCTGTCCATGCAAAGGCGCCAGCTTTCGGGAGTACAAACTTGCCCCAGCACAACTGCTTTGGCCATCCTCCCCTAGACTCCTTTTTCAATACCTCATAGCCCAGCCTGGAGGAGTAAACACCACTTTTAGCCGCACACCACTTTAAAGAATCTGCCTCCCCTATAAAGAGTAACCTTCTATTGGCAAGGGCCTCTGTGAGTTTGGCTCTTAGGCCCTGATCCAGCATCTCAAAATCCTTCCACTTGTACTCCCACCTCCCTTGACTCCAAGAAAGATGAACAAAGGACCTGACTGAGACACCGTAAGAATCAATTGTTGGTTGAATCGCCCCTTCTAGTCCTGGGATGGAATCCAGGGGAACTTCACCGCTCCAAGAATCTCTCTAGAAGGACGCCCTGCTGCCATCTTTTATTATCCAGGTTAGATGGTCTGTAATCACTGATCTGCAATTTAGAATGAAATTCCAGATTACAGATCCTTTCCTTGGGTTGGCTATTGTCAAAATTCTCTCTGGCTCCTGCGAGTCCAAATATTTCGCTTTCAGGACCTTTCCCCAGAGTGCCTCTGGTTGACTAAAGAGTTTCCACACGAGCTTTGCACCTAGTGCCTTATTCTGGAGGACTAGATCTTTAACACCTGCCCCACCATTTTCTTTTGCTCTCAAAACCGTTTCCCATCCTATTAGCGGGGTTTTGTGCCTATCTTGGGCACCATCCCATAATAGTTTCCTTTGAACCGCCTGCAGCCTTTTGGCAGATTTCATAGGGATCTCTACGCAGGCTAACATATAAATGGGAATCGCTGCTAAAACGGATTTGATCATTGTTACCCGGCCTGCTAGAGACAACCACCTCCCCCTCCATTTTCCCACCACCTCAGAACATTTTTTACAGGTCTCTTCCCAGTGAGATTGTTTGACTTTCCTGACAAAAAAAGGAACCCCGAGATACTTTGCTGGGAGCTTTCCTTCGTTCAAGCCAAGGATGGATTTAATGCTTCTTTTTAAGCGCTTGCCAGAGTTGAAGAAAAATATATTCGCCTTTCCCACATTGATTTTTTGACCAGCTTCCAGTTCCAATTTAACCAAGGCTGATTTCATCACTTCTGCTTCTTCCACCGACGCTCTCCCATATAGCAATGTATCATTAGCAAAGAGTTGATGCAAAACTGGGTTTAAGGTAGGAGCCACCTGGATACCTTCCCACCTCCTTTCTTCGCGCAGCTTGGAGATATATCTACTGAAGGAATCTGCCACTAGAATAAACAAAAAGGGTGATAAGGGGTCACCCTGCCTGAGCCCCCTTACGCTTTGGAAGAAGCCACAAGGAGAACCATTTATTAGCACCGAATAACGAACTGTGGAAATGCAACTGAAAACCCAACTCAGCCACTTAGCCGAAAAGCCCAATTTCTTCATTTGATGCATCAGGAAGCGCCATTGCACCCGATCGTAAGCCTTACTGAGGTCCAGTTTGACAACCATCCCAGGATCCTTCGAATGCTTCAAAGTGTGGAGTGTCTCATGGGCAATTATTACACCATCGGTTATGCTTCTCCCTGGAACAAAACCTGATTGCTCCCCCGAAATGAGACGAGGCAATAATTTTTTCAGCCTGTTTGCCATCACCTTAGCCACAGTCTTATATATTGAATTGCATAGAGAGATCGGCCTGAAGTCCGAAAAAGAGTCACTCTTGTCCTTTTTCGAGATTAAGACTATGTTCGTGTTGTTCAAATCTTTAAGTATGCTTGAGCTTCTTCTGGATTCTTCGACCACCCCCACTAGATCGCTACTAATGAATTCCCAGCAAACCTGGTAAAAGAATGCATTAAACCCGTCGGGGCCTGGGGCACTCTCTTTTTTCATTTGAAACACTGCCAACCTCACCTCTTCTTCCATCACCGAGCTAGTTAACATGTTTTCTGCTTCAGATACTAACACCTCCGTGCCTTCCAACAGGCTTGTGTTACGCAATTCAGCCGACCCATGTTCGCCCAACAGATTTTGGAAGTAATCTACACCCATTTGCTTTATCTGATTTACATCGGTGACCTCATTACCAAGAGAATCTTTTATTGCTGATATTCTATTCCAACTCCTTTTAATTTTTGTAGTATTATGGAAAAATTTCGTATTCAAATCTCCCTCCGCCAACCAGGCCTCTCTGGATTTCAAGCGCCAAAAACACTCTTCCCGAGCAAGGAGTTCACTGTATTCTGCCATCAAAATTTTCTCTTCTTCGAAATCTGCTGAAGACATACCTTCCTTGGCAATTTTATCCCCTAATACCCCCAGAGCCTCCTCAACTCTTTCCTTTTCCACAAAAATGTTCTTAAAGACCGAACTGTTCCATTCTTTGAGATTTGCCTTCATTCTCATTAGCTTCTTGTGGAACAGAAACATCTTGGAGCCCTGAATCCGCAGAGGAGTGGTCCACCAGATTTTCATTTGATCTATCAGCCCGACATGGCGAAGCCACATGCTCTTGAACCTGAACTGGCCCCTAGATCTATTTACTTCTGTTTCAACACTTAACTCCACCGGAAAATGGTCTGAGATGAAGTTTGTCCTGATTACCGCTTTTGGGGGAAGATTTGCTTGGAGCCAATCTTCAAAAATTAGAAACCTATCAAGCCTCTCTGCTATGTTGGTAAAGCCCTTCCTCCTGTTGTTCCAAGTAAAGGAACCGTTTGAAGTATGGACATCATACAAGTTATGACTCTCCGTGAAATTTAGAAAGTCCTTTTGTGATTGAGATACCCTCCTTATCCCACCACTCTTTTCAAATATGTCCAGAATGGCATTAAAGTCCCCTCCCAACACCGTTTTAACATTTAACAACTCCCTACCAATTTCTTGCCAGACAGCTTGTTTCTCTTCTGTTTTGATTGGACCATACACATTGAAAATTTCAAAAGTAAGATTGGTAGAGAATATACTTACCTTGGCCCTTATCCAGTTCTGATGCTTGGATATTTCTTCTACTTTCAAGTTTTTATCTTTCCAAATAATTCCTAGTCCTCCAGATGCTCCTTCCGCATCCACAAAGATACCTTGCCAGCTTTTAACATATTTTAGAAAGCCCTCAATTTCTGGTCCACCAAGCTTTGTTTCTTGAAGCAAAATTATTTCTGAATTTTGAACCTCCAATTGGCGCTTGACCAGTCGCCTTTTGTTAGGGGAATTTAATCCCCTAACGTTCCAAGTTAGAACCTTCATTTCTTCCCAAGGGAGGGGCCGCCTCCCTTGGACCTTGTCATGTAAGTTCTAATTGAGGGTTGATCACCTTTTAGAGCAGACTCTTCCCTCTTCTATTTATTTGTTTTCCTTCCTACCTTGGTTGTGGTAGGCGCCCTGACAGTTTGATAGATGTGCCGTTCCTCCAGAATATCCATAGCATCGTCACCTTCTTGAGTTAGGGAGTATTCTGAGATTAAGTCCATGTTTTCTTCTAGACCACACGATTGAAGAGCCGTTATTGAAAGAGGATTTTCCATTTCCCCTTCTTCTAGACTCTCGGATCCTGAAGCAACCGAATTCATTTTCCCATAGGGGATAAGAGCCCAGTTGCTCTTGGACATTCCAGGTTCTACAACTTCAATCTGTTCCCTTTGGGCTTCCATCGTTACGTGCTTCTTTTTTTCCCTCCAGACACCTTTCACTGGCCGAGGAGATTTTCTACATTGTTCTTCATTATGATTCCTTCTCCTACATTTTAGACAGAAGAATTTTTGTTGTTCTACTTCCAGAGATTGGATCCAGACTCCACCCCCCGACTTTAGTTTTATATCTCCTGGAATATCATAAATTGAAAGGATACAAAGCCTGGCATAAATTAAAGATTCTTTATTTCTTAAGTCCAGATCGATCGCTTTCCCCAGTGCATCTCCTATCTTCCTCAAGCATTTACCAGACCAGTATTCAAATGGAAGATTATATAGCCGTAACCAAATTGGCCCTTCTGACGGATTGCACTTTAGAGGGTCAAAGTTCCTGGACCATTTCTGTAAGAACAAGTGACTATTACCACACTTCCACTCCTTTGAGAATAATTGCTCTCTGTTTAACTCGTTTTCCATTACTGCCACGAAGAAACCCTTTGGCAGGAAATTTTTAATAATCCCTTTGCCCCAGTGCTTCTCCACCCAACTTCCTATCTCCATTCTTGAGAGACGTTTGCCGAGAAACCGTCCAATAGCTGCCGAATTTTCAAATATTTCTGCCTCCAGATCTGCTTCTGCAGAAACGTCAACCAGAACTTCCTTTAATGCCAAATCATTTCCAACTCCCTCATGAAATGTCACTCATACATCAGCCTCTGATGGACTGAACCTTCACTGACGGCTCCCCACCTTCTGCAGAGCTTTGTAGATCACCAAGAAATGGGTTGTTAGAGTAAGCCATAGTATGATTATAATTATAATAATATTAAATTGTTGATTTTTATATTTATTTTATTTATTTATTCGTATTTCAAGTGTTGCAATTTCGGGGAGATGACAGAAACAAAGAGGGGTTTTGTCCTTGGGATCTCCCACACCAAGTCTTTTCGTCCTTGAATTCTTCAAACTCCAATTTGCTTTATTTTATTTTTATTTTAATTTACTTTTTCCCTCCAAGAATTCAAAAATAATTTTAAATATACAAAAAATACTTCTTGAATTACATATACTTTTTAAATATTACATAAGCCCTATAATAACATTTAAGTTGCTATTTTGAAAATAAAGAGATTGAGCCCACTTAAAATATATTTATTTCTTGAAAGGGCAACTTAAATATGATTATTTCCCTTATTTCATCCCTTAGCCTATGGGAAATAGAGAATAGGGTACGAGTCCTCAATTAATTCCTTTAATTCTTAAAAGGGGACATGATACACGCAAATTCTGTGAATGCCATGTCGCATGGCCATTTGGAGACTTAAAATGAAGGCTTTAGCTATTGCAAATAATGCAACTAGCTATTTAGCAATTTGGATTTCCCCTAGAAGCGTTGTCAAAACAAGAGTTATACAACCTTAAAAACCCTAAATAAGAAAAACAAGAGTTATACAACCTTAAAAACAACATTCAATAATTTATAAATGCTACAGAAAATTTGCATATATGGACATTGAATATTAAATTTGAAAACTAAAAAAAGCAGCATTTAACAATGAGAATGTAAAAAAATGTCATTAACAATCAATGCTTAATGCAAAAATTGGGAATGATTCAATTTCTGAAGTGTCAACTTGAAGGTTTGATAAATGCTTCAAATGGTTGATTGAACTCTTCATCTTCCTCTTCCTTTTGCTCTTGCTCTTGCTCAATTCAATGACAAAGTGTTAATGGCGATTTGAATTGAGGGTGTGCATGTATATTTATAGTTTCTTTGAGGGTTTGGGGGTGTGAGTGTGGCCCATTAACTCTTTAGGGTTAGGGTTTGTTTTGATTTAGGTAAACGCTTTTGATTGGACCTATAGATTGCAATACACGGGGAGGGCTTGGTCCCAAAATAGCCAAAAAGGTGAACCAAACATGTCTCACAAGAAGAGAGACAAGAACCGATAAAAACAAAGGAACAAGCAAAGCCCAACAAATGCTTTTGCCTAGAGCAAGGAACCGAACATTGGTTTAAGAGAAAACCTAAAACCTAAAACCAAAAACAAAGCCAATCAAGGTGATTTGAAAACAAACTTCACCAAAGGCCTTAGAAGAGGGGCAGGGTGAGAATGGAAAGTCCTTCCATTTTTCAAAAGAGAAAAACTTAGCCAAAGGATTCACAAGCACAACATCAAGTTTCCTTTTTACCTTGCATGGGGATCCTTTGCTCTCAACAATGTGGTCATTTGCTAAAGATTGCAGCAACTTCTTGTCCACCAAATGATAGCAAAGGGCTGTCCTATTGATCTTCGTTTCTAGCATCAACTCGTTATCATGGGTTGAGGACACCCAACATGAGACATGACCTCATCAGAGTGCACAAATTCATGAAGATCTTGGCATATCAAGGAGAAATGTCCAACACTGTGCATATGGTACATCCGAGAGGTCTCATAATGAAGTTCCTGCTCCCAAACTGCAAACTTGGAGCACATATTAACACTGTTGGGCAACTTAAAACCATAATCAACTAGGACACAACATCTAGCAAAAAGAAAACTAGTTCTAGATTTAGTGCCATTGTCAATGGAAATAAACTGACCAATAACATCATCAATTCCATGAATGACATTTTCATCGCAAAATTCCAAAGGGAGCTCTGGGAGCTGAACCCAAATAGGAAGCATATTAACTGTGGTAGCATCAAAACCAACAAGACGACTTTATAAATGAAGAAACGCTTTACCAAGAAATTGTTCAAATAATCGATGTTATATATTAAACAGAGGAACGAAAGTTCCTTATATAGATTTACAAAGACATTGTTTCTAAAAGAAACATACTATAACAAAAGACAAAATTAGAAACTACCCTAAACTAATTAAAAACGACTAGATGACCATTAACAAAACAAATAGAAAGATATTATACTAATACCCTGCCTTAATGGTCATCGTTCTAACTACCCAGAGAAATAACAGAGAATGCTGCCCCTTCTTCTCAGAATGCTTCTGCAACAAAAGACAAGAGCTTGCCACTGATTCTACCACTTGAGATGAGTCTGCCACCAACCCTCCTAGAAATTGCAGAACTTCTGGAAATAACCAAAAATGATCACAAAACATCCAACCTGATGTTGGGTAACAAAACTGTCCCTCCTTGTAACCAGAGACACACTGAGAACAACTGCCACGATTTTGAGGAATAATCGACAAACCCTCCAAACTTTTGCAGATGAGCACGACGCCCCATAACAGATTGCAAGAAACCATGATTTTTAGGGAAAAAATTGCAAAACCCTGAAACTAAAGTTTACAAAGCATTGTTTTTTTGGAAAAAATGGTAAAAACCCACAAAGGAATCCCACACAACTTTGTGAATTACAGAAGCCCAAAAACGATGTTTGAGGATAAAATCGAAAAAACCAAACAAGTAGCTCATACATAACATCATTTTGGCGAAAGCGGTAAAACCTTTAAACCGTAGAGCCCTCCGAATCGGTGGAAAACTTGATTAGGGCTATAGCAAACCTTAATTTTTTTTTTTTTTTGAAAAATTTATATCCTCCCATGATTTTTCCTCAAAATCCGAAAACTAAAACAAAATTTTTAATTTTGTCAAAATTTTAGGAACCCATCAAATTTTTAAGGAGAAAAATTACAAAACCGATTAGATTTTTTGAGGGAGAAATTTTTTGCTGAAAACCTATCCAAATATTTTAAGGATAGTACCCCATACCGAAAATCATAAGATCGCTTTATAAGGACAAAATTATTAAAAACCCAACACAATTTTTTTTAAGGAGAAAAAAAATTATTAAAAAATCCACAAGACATTTTTTTATGGGATAATTTTTTTTTAAAAACCTAGAACATCGATTTACAAAGCCCAACAAATTGATGCTACCTCTAGACGACAATCTTCCTCCAAACCTTGAGAGACAATGCATAGAAATGCAAGAGATTCACGCATTTAGAAGCACCCAGGTCGCAACTAAAAATTCCACAAAATGCATTGCGATTCCGTGAAATCGCGACCAGAAGACAGTGAAAAAAATGCACCAGAAAGTTTGAACAAATTGTGCCAGAAATAACAGGAAAGTTGAATGCAAAAAAATGCCCTAGTTGCGCGACCATGAATTAGCAAAAAAATGTGACTTTTCATAGTCGCGCGCTCAGACGCGACACGATTTTCTTAAGATTTGGGCCCAAAAACCCTCGCGTGCGGCTCAAAAACAGGAAAAAAATCGCGAAAAGAAAAGTCATGATTTCAGAAAGAACCAACGCCTTCAAAAAGTCGCGAATCTCAGACGCTTTTTTCACTTCACCAAACTTGTGAAGAAGAAAACAAGAAAAAAACGCGATTTGCATTCAGGAACCCATGAAATTCTGGAAGTAAGAACACAAACTTCTGAAAAACAGAACCATGAAACCTAGCTCGTGGTTTTCGGAAACCCTACTTCAGCAGGCCCTCCCAAAATCTTGAGCCCTCTTGTGAGGGAGACAAGCTCAGACCAGCTCTGATACCATGTTCAATTAATCGATGTTATATATTAAACAGAGGAACAAAAGTTCCTTATATAGATTTACAAAGATGTTGTTTCTAAAAGAAACAAACGTTAACAAAAGACGAAATTAGAAACTACCCTAAACTAACTAAAAACGACTAGATGACCTTTAACAAAACAAATAGAAAGATATTATACTAATAGAAACTAGGGACCTCATTGAAGAACTCTAGTGCAACCCTCAATGGATTGAAAGGAGAATAGGAGGAAACCGTTCATCAAAGCCACAACACGTAGATGTGGAAGCAACCAACAATCGGAAGTCCAACTGCGAATAATGTTGATGTTCGGTCTGAAACCAAAGAATCCCCCAATGAGAGAAAAATGCAAATCGACAGAAGCTTTCTCCACCCACTCATCAGGAACACTTGAGAAATAGAATAGGGAACATGGGACACCTTAGTAGAGGTGAGATCCCCATCACCACAAAACTTTAAAGAAGATCGGGGAAAAGGAGTCCCAGGCATGCCAGAGTTCAAGGTAGGACCAACAACAACAAAAGCTCCAACGAAAGGAACTCTCACAAATGATGAGGTAGGGTGGGGCTCCAACACAACAAAAGCCATAGGTTCACACCCAATAGGAGTCAAAGGAAGATCCTCCACTCTAACATTCCCCATAGTCACATCACAGGTGGGAATAGCTAGACAATCGCTTACATCTAGCACAAGGGAAGTAGGGGGAGCAACCACACGTTGCTCATCAGGTGACTCGAGAGAGGGAAAAAGAAGGCTTCTCCTGAGAGCATGATCAAGGTCACCTGACTTGGTCCAAGGAAAACCAAGCTTAACACAAGACAAAATTGATTTCCTTTGCTCAACCTGCATCACAAGAGCCAAATACTCATGAGGAATATTTCTTTGTGCTTCCATCCACAACACCTTGAAGGGAAATCGTCTTCCTCTTGAGCGCTCCTTTCATTAGAAGACATCTTCTTCCAGTCGTCCCTACTCATTTGAGCAATCAGCTGCGACTCCAGAAGAATGTCCAAGAGCATTTCATCACAACAAAAGCCATCGTTTCACACCCAATAGGAGTCAAAGGAAGATCCTCCACTCTAACATTCCCCACAGTCACATCACAGGAGGGAATAGCTAGACAACCGCCTACATCTAGCACAGAGAAGTAGGGGGAGCAACCACACGTTGCTCATCAGGACACTCGAGAGAGGGCAAAAGAAGGCTTCTCTTGAGAGCATGATCAAGGTCACCCGACTCGGTCCAAGAAAAACCAAGCTTAACAAAAGACAAAATTGATTTCCTTTGCTCAACCTGCATCACACGAGCCAAATACTCACGAGGAATATTTCTTTGTGCTTCCATCCACAACACCTTGAAGGGAAATCGTCTTCCTCTTGAGCGCTCCTTTCATTAGAAGACATCTTCTTCCAGTCGTCCCTACTCATTTGAGCAATCAGCCGCGACTCCAAAAGAATGTCCAAGAGCATTTCATCCCGTCTTCTAGCTAGACATTCTCCTAAGCATCCAACTTTGAAGCCTCAGAGTCATTCCCATCCTCAATGACCACATTAGAAGCACCCTCGCAGTCTCCCTCATAGAGGGAGATGCCATTGATAGCTATCTTTAGGGTTAGCCTTGTAGCAGGAGAAGACAACCATCCAGAGGTAGAGAGTACCTGCAATATTGTCCTCTTAGCCTCTAGCCACAACACTGAAAGGGGCTCAACAAACACATCCTCAACATCCTCAGACAAGGCAGCTCATTCATTAGTAACATGTGCATCATCCCCAACTTAATTGTCTCCATCAGAACTAGCTGCGCTCCAACCCTGCAACTTCAAACCACCATTCTTGCTTCAGCGACCGCTGCACTTCTCCATCTCCCTAAAAATTGATATTTCATCATTTTAGGGTTAGGGTTTGTTAATTAGGTTTAAAAAAATGTTATTTAAAAAATAAGAACTTTATTGCTGCCTATGCCATGGGGACTTCCCATTGATTGGAGGGACATCTAGAAGTCCCCAGGTGGGTGGGGATTTCATCTCCATCCCCAAGTCTTTGAAATGTCCTTGTTTCTAAAACTCATCATTTTAGGGGTAAGTGTACCCATGGAACTATGCTGTTTTTAGTATAATCACTAAAAATAAATTTGTTATTAATTATTGTATTGCGAATAGTTAGATTTGGGTTAGCATTTGAATTAAAAACATTAAAAAGACCAAATCATGATTAGAATTAGAATTAGAATATTATCAATGGCCTATTAAACATACCTTTATCCTTAAATGTACCAAGACCAAGAATTTTCCCCTTTGTTGTTCTGGTTGGCCAATTAACAAAATGTTTTTCTACTGACATAACTGCTGCAGAAAAGTAGGTGGTCTTTAACACTGTTGAGATAATGTGTTTGGTCGAGTACTCGCCAAATTAAGTATAAATAGTTCAAGTCAGAATACAGATTTTTTGGCCGCAGATACAGATCCTACTTGTCCATCAGAATTTCTGTCCAAAACTATATTTTATACATTTTCATAACATGGTGTGGATGCTGTAGACTTCTATCGGAGTTTCAAATGTGGTCTGAAAGTCTCAGGTTTCTATGGTTGAATTTTTTCTAGGATTCAGCTTTCAGGAAGTCCAAGTAAAATATTTAAGTTTCTGAATTTTGTAAACTCATTATTATTGTAAACTGAATACTTCAGCTGATTTCAAAGCCTGTGTAGATCAACTCCTAATTAGTTAGGTTCAGGTTCAAAAGGTTTCCATTTTTTCTGAAGAAATTGTCAACAATGCAATGACATGGGTCATGTATTGAAGCCAAAAGGTGAATTTTGTATGAGTTCTTAGGATATTCAACGTTCATAACTTAGCTTATGTTATTCAATTGAAGTAGAGAACAGAAGGCATCCTTTTTTTTAGTGGCTGGACATCTTTTGATCTACAGAAATTTCTCCTTACCCTAAGAGCGAAGTTAACTGAGGTCATAGTTGCCAAGAGATTCTAGTAATTAAAGATGCTTCTTTTTTGAGGGTATTCTTTCCAAATATTGAAAATATAAAATTTGGACATTATGCCATGATATTCTGAATGTACAGTACTGAATGAAACAAGGATCTTTCTGCTTAGACTGTACTTTCTTTATGGGTTACCAAGGTGAATAAAACCTTTGGACCATTAATCAGATATTGTCTCTTATTAAGACATATAAATTGCAGTCGAGCAGTTTAGATTCTTAGAAACGGACTTGAGCATGAGATTGCAGATGTATCTTACAACAATATATGTCATCTTCTAAGGATGTTTGGTAGTAGCTAAAGTTTTTATTATTTACTACCATGTCGAGCATTTTAGATGTAGATATGGCAGGTGTATCTTACAACAATGTATGTCATCTTCTAAGAATGTTTGGTAATACCTAATGTTTTTATTATTTACTACCACTGTAAGGGAGTGTAGATTACCGAGCAATATAAAGGTCTGTCCAGAACCAAATGATTACTTCTACAAGTAAAGAGATCCTTTGCCCCAGGATATTTGCTATCCTGTTTATTATGGAAGCAAATATGTCATAGTCCACAATTTTTTCTAAGACTGATGCCATATTGCATCACTATTGACATTTTTACTTAATATGTGCACCACCCAAGTGCTGTCTTAGGGGCATGCTTATCCATGAAAGATGGCAGCCCATGTGAAAGGTGGTTTAGGATTGAGATTACAAGTTACCATATTCGTTTAGTGCTTTCTATAAGGTCAGAACTCAACCTATCGGCAAGCTAGGATGTACTATAGGTAAAGTAATGAAGCATCACTTTATGCTCTCAAGGCTGAAATATGTACAAAGTTGAGCAAGAAATAAGTTGTTCTGTAACTTTCATATGTAGTTATTGCATTGCATGGAACAAGAGGTGATGGTTTGCTAGATTTTCTTTGATTGCAATTATAAGTTGTGATATGCAGTCAAACATGTAGACTGGAAACTCCTTTGGGTTCTGTCATGCAAGACCATAGAGATTATACAATGTGTTACTTTTGGGTCTCTTAAGCTCTTATATGATTGGTAGTAACTTAGTTACATTCAATTTCTGTACTTTCAGTTCCTAGATAAAATGATAGAATAGGTTTCATTAAATTTTGTGAACATTGTGATATGAACAGTTTCTGCAATGAGATAGTTAAATAGTTTTTTCTTTGAAGAGTTTCATGAAGAGTCCGTTCTTATTGATTTTGCAGTGGCTGCTTAACATCTGCGGAGACAGTTATGCTGGAGCAGCAAAGTGTCAATGAGTTTCTTTCTCGCATTGCAGCCAAAGAAACTGATGTTATTGTATCAGTTTCCCCACAGTCCAGAGCATCTTTAGCAACTTATTATGGTCTTACACCTTTGCAGGTACTCTGTTCAAATCCTATTGTGTTCTTACCATTTTTAAAAAATAAAATAGGCACGTATTGTTAGCTGAATACAGTTTTCCCAATGTTTAATTAATCTCTCGGAATAAAAAGTTTAACAACATAAACGACTGGTGTGAAATTCATTGTTTAATACTTCTCTATGCTTTGATTTGATAGATTTGTGTAGTTTTAGCCCTGCATTTTTTTTTCACCTGGTTAGCTTTTCTATGTATAGTTTGTTTAATGCATTTCTGGAACAGATAATGACTGAGTAGTAGTCTTTTTCTTCTTCAGATTTTATATAATTTTCTGTCATATTGATATATTTCAGTGTCCTTTCATTTTATAAAATCAATACAAGCAATTGCTGTGGTGGGAATATCCAATGTTTTTACTTAAAATATAGTTAACTTTGCTTTCTATTATATTTACTAAGCAATAAATCAGATCGTAACAGAAAATATAGAAATGTAATCTAATGTGATCTAAAATAGCAAGTACAAGAGCTGGGAAATGAAAACTGTAATTAAATCTATGCTATAGAAATGAAAGTGGAAAATGTGGTTTATCCACCTGGAATTTGTTAGATCTGATGCCAGAAACGGGTTCAGGAGGCCGTGAAAATGTTGACTGGTGAATTTCAGCCCAATTTGAAAACTTCGATTTTTGGGCACTGTTGCTTGACAGGCTTGGGCAATGCCACTTGATAGACTTGGGGATGGTGTCCTTGTGTTCAAAAAACCCAAAATTTCTGCAGTTGCTTACCTACTTTTTCTGAGCATCTTGATACCTATAGAATGTTGATTTGACCTCTATACACTGAGAAAATGGTCTGAATCTGAGGGAGGAAAACTGGTTAGTGCTATAGGGGGAATTGTCTCAGTCAGGCCTCTATTTGGTGTTTTTCAGTCTCCACAGTAGCACATAAAAATGGGGATGTGTGTGATTCCTAAGTGCGCGTGTTTGTTGTGTGTGCAAGGTTTTGCAGCTACCAAATAATCCTAGGAGTATGTCTGTCAATTGTGCTGTGTGCTTATGCAATGGAGATCTAGGGAGATCGAGGTCTCCAGTGGGTTAAGTATTTGATAAAAGGTTGTTCTGGATCTGCAACAATGGAGATTGCTTTAGGAGATCTTGGAAATAGAATACCCTAGTGAGGAGGGTATTTGGAATAAGCTATGGAAGAGGAGAATGGACCGAAATTCAAGGGAAACTTAACTTTGGAGGATCATCTTAAACTTTCAAGCATGGGAGTGTATTAAAGTAATGTTTTATATTGTAATGGTCAATTAGCTTTTAGTATAGACTTTAGGAATCTTCTTTAATAGTCATGTTGACTTTAGATATTTTTCCTATGAGTTATCAATCTTATCCTTTGTGGATAAGATAGTTGTTATCCTTATCTTCTATGGATAAGATTTACTTTTTTGATTTATGAGTTGTCAATCTTATCCTATGAGTTGTCATTCTTATTCTTTGTGGATAAGATATTTGTCATCCTTATCCTTTGTGGATAAGATATTTGTAATGTAATCCTATATAAGGATGCTTTTGCTCCTTATTTCTAAGTAGATTTTTATGCAATCTTGGAGAAACTTTTTATGTGTTGTTTTTGTAATATGGTATTAGAGCTTGGGTTTTGTAAATTCATCAAGATTGATGAGCGTGTGAATTCTACGGACTGTGATAGTGACGAATTGCACGCAATAGACATAGAAGAATGTGCCAAAGGAAATTGTACGGATTTGTACGAAGGTTTTTGACAAATTTTTCAATAAATTCATGGGTATATCTTTTGTAATTTTTTGATGGATTGTTTTTTACAAAATTCGTGGGTTTTTAACAGTTAAAAATCACACAGGGTTTTAAGACCTGTTTTTTGATTTTTTTTTAGAAAAATCATAATTTTGGTAAATTTTCAACTCTTTTTTGGCGATTTTTGTACAAAACTTTTGGCGATTTTTGTACAAAAAGATGTTGGCAGATTTTTGGAATTTTTTACAGATTTTTTCTAGAAAGATTTTTTTTATAAAATTGTGGGTTTTTTAGTTGGCTTTGGAAAAATTTCAGTGGTTTTTCTAATAGTAGCAAGCTTCTTCGTATTCTGTGATTATGTATTGCGGGAGGGATGGCTTCATTACCCAACATCATGTTGGAAGGTAGTCAACGTTTTATTGGCGCAAATTACAACACTTGGAAGCAATGCATGCTAACAATCTTCGAGTACTGATGCCTCAAAAAGATTGTCGTTGGTATCGCCATTCGACCAATGGTTGCGGGGAAAGACCAAGATAAGTTTGATGAATGTGACAGAGAATCAGCGATGATCAAATTATTAGTGACCGATTCCATGCTTTTTGAAGTCCAAACAGGGATGACTTCAATTGACATTTGGAAGCATTTGCACGACTTTCATGAAACTTCAGATAAAGATAGGGCCTTCTTTTTGAAGAATGTGCTTTCTTTGATCATAATGGATGAGAAAATGTCCTTGTAGGAGCATTTACTAATGATCAAGGGCATCAAGGATCAGTTGTTAGCCATTGGTCAAAAGATGGAAGAAGAGGACATGGTGGTAATCACACTGAAAAGCTTACCACGTGCTTATGAGCATTTCATTGAGACATTCAATAGCATCGCTATGAATGTTGACCTAAAGTTTGAAGAGCTATGCAATAACCTCTTACAACAAGACAAATGGAAGAAACAATTTGGTAGCAATAGTGAAATAAGTGTGGAACAAGCATTTGCAGCCAATAACAAAGGCACGGGCAAATGGTAGCAAAAGAAAGGACAAGGTCACAATGAGGATGCAACAAAGAATTTGAAAAACATCACGTCATTATTGTGGTGAGTTGGGTCATATGAAGAAGCATTGCAAAAAGAGGCTGGCTGAATAGAAATCCAACAAAGGCCTTAGTAGAATCAAAAGAAGGCTCATGTTGTAGAACATTCAAAAGGGAAGGCATCAAATTTCTATGCCTTCATGGTTTGAAGACCAGTAGATTAGTCAAAGTCATCTACATGGTACATCGATTTAAGAGCATCATGTCACTTCATCGATAGGTGGGACTGGTTCACAAAGAATATTGCTTGCTCCAATTTAGTGATCTTTGGTGGTGGTGAGAAGTACACGGTCGAAGGCAGAGGGATTGTGTAGGGAAGAAGTTACTTTTTCTCAATGTGTGCTATGTACCTGGAATGGAGCTCATTCTGCTTTTAGTAAGTCAAATTATGCGACATAGTCCTAATTTAGATGTCACTTTCAGCAAACACAAATGTAGTATCATTGACAAGGATACCAAGAAGACTATTGCTTTTGGTATAGAAGATCATGGATTGTATAGATTAGTTGAAAATGGATAGGTCAGGGAACATGCATTGGCAGCCAAGAGTGCATCAGCCATTACTACTCTTTGGCATCAACGGTATTGACACCTCAATTTGTCCTTCCTCTCTCAATTGGCCCGAGAGAACTCGGTAGATGGCATTCTTGACATTCAGCAATAGATACAGGGTGTGTGTGGGGCTTGCCAAGCTAGGAAGCAACATAAAACACCCTTTGATGATGGACAAGCTTGGAGAGCCAAGAGAGTCTTGCAACTGGCTCATGCAAGATCTTTGTGGACCAATGAACATGACATCAGTCACTGAGTGCAGGTATTTTCTTTTGGTTGTGGATGATTTTAGTAGGAAAATGTGGGTATATTTTCTAAAATAAAAATATGAAGGGTTTAATGAGTTTTAAAAGTTCAAGGCCTTAGTAGAAAAAGAGTTCGGTTGTGCCATAACCACTCTTAGATTGATAATGGAGATGAATTCTGTTCTAAAGAATTCCACAACTTTTGTGATAAACACGACATGAAAAGACAGTTTACCACACCCTACACTCCACAGCAGAATGGAGTAGTTGAGAGATGAGACTGTACAAGCACAAAGATGGTTCGATGTATGATGGAGAACAAGAATGTTCCCAAGAAATTTTGGGAGGCAATATATATTGCAGTTTATTTGCTCAATAGGTCTCCCACATAGGTGGTGAAACATCAAACCCCAGAAGAAGCATGTCTGGGAGGAAACTGACAGTTAGTCATCTTAAGGTTTTTGGTTCTATTGCATATGTCTGGATTCCAGATGAAAAGCAAACCGAACTAGATCCTAAGAGTAAGAAATTGATGCTTATAGGGTACAGTGATAATCATAATGCCTACAGGTTGATTGATGTTGACATTGACCGCTTGAATTTCAATAGAGGTGTTTTGATTGATGAGGAAGTAGGGCCTTTTCTGACATCTTCTAAGATCTAGATTATCGATAATCAACCTATTCTTTCTAAGGATTCAGGTATTCAGCTTCGGGAAGCTCCACTTGAAGGGGGTGATTTATAGCATGAGGAAATAGACCCAGTTTTAATTGATGATAACTTTGATCAACATGCAAATGACATAGAAATAGGAAGCCCAAGTCATGATAACCTTGCTGATTTGGATGAAGGGGTTTCTACAAAGAGACCTAAGTGGTGGGAAAAACTCATTGGTGATGTTCGAGATGAAGAAATGGTCAAGGGTCAATCATCCATAGGCAAGAGCAAGCAGAACACAATTAATTTTACTCTTATGGCCAATATTCAGGGAGTGTATGAGCCACAAGTGTTTGCAAAGGCAAAAGATAAACCTAAATGGGAAAAGGCCATGGAAATCAAACATCAAAGTCTTATGAAAAATAAGACTTGTGATCTTTCAGATCTTCCACTAAGGAAGAAACCCATTGGATGCAAATGGGTGTACAAACTCAAGTACAAAGCTGATGGTACACTTGACAAGTAAAAAACACGTTGGCTAAAGGGTTCTCGCAAATAGAAGGTATTGATTATGAGGAAACCTTTGCTCCTACAACGAAGATGAGCACCATCCGGTTAGTTCTAGCCATGGCAACATAGTTTGGCTGGAAAGTCCATCAAATGGGCATGAAGAGTGCCTTCCTTAATGGTGACTTAGAAGAAGAAGTGTACATGACTCAGCCTCAGGGTTTTCAAGTTGTAGGAAAGGAGCATCAAGTATGCAGATTGAAGAAGGCTCTTTATGGCCTAAAGCAGGCACCTAGGGCATGGTACATAAAGATTGATAGGTATTTGGATCAATAAGGATTCTAGCAAAGTCCTTCAAATCCAAATTTATACGTGAAAAACATAGGCAATGAAATCATCCTTTTGGTCATTCATGTGGATGATATCATCATTGCAGGTGGTGAGGCACATTTGATTGAAGAAATCAAATGTAATTTGTGTAAGGCTTTTGACAAGATAGACTTAGGCCTCCTACATTATTGCTTAGGTGTAGAGGTTTGGTAGATAGATGGTGGCATTTTATTTCTCAGTCTAAATATGCTTGGAGTTTGCTAGACAAGTTCAAAATGACGGATTGCAAAATCTTGTCTACACCTATGGAGAAAGGGCTGAAGCTTTCAGCCAAATTGACTCAAAAGTGATCAATGAGTCAACATTCAGGCAACTAGTGGGCAGTCTTATCTATCTTACAACCACTAGACTTGATTTGTGTTATGCTGTGAGTTACATTTTCCATTTTATGATAGCCCCAAAGGTAGAACATTGGGTTGCAGCGAAGTGGGTATTGAGATATATGAAAGGGACACTTGAATTTAGCATTCTGTATAGTAGAAGAAAAGATCCTAGGCTGGTTGGGTTCACTGTTTCAAATTGGGCAGGTTCTATTGATGATAGGAAATCCACTTCTTGATGTGTTTTCAGTCTTGGTACAGTTGCAGTCACATGGACTAGTAAGAAGCAACAAGTAGTAGTTCTTTCCTCGACAGAAGCAGTGTATCGAGGAATCGTATGGCTTCGGAGGATGCTTTCAGACATGCAAATGTCTCAAGTAGGGCCTTCACCCTTGTTTTGTGACAATCAAGGGGTACTAAAGCTTGCCAAGAATCCAGTCTTCCATGAGCATACCAAACATGTGGAGCTTCATTGTCGTTTCATTAGGTAACTTGTAGAAGATGGATCAGTGATGTTGCAGTATTGTCAAACTGAAGACCAAATTGCAAACATTCTCCCCAAGTCCTTGTGTCCTGACAAATTTGTAAAATTTCGAGATAAGCTTGGTGTCGTTAGAAGAATGACCATAAAGGGAGGGTATTAAAGTAATGTTTTATATTGTTATGGTCAATTAGCTTTTGTGATAGGCTTTAGGAATCTTCTTTAATAAAGTCATGTTGACTTTAGATATTTTTCCTATGAGTTGTCATCCTTATCCTTGGTGGATAGGATATTTTTCATCCTTATCCTCTATGGATAAGATTTACCTTTTTGCTTTATGAGTTGTCAATCTTATCCTATGAGTTGTCATCCTTATCCTTTGTGGATAAGATATTTGTAATCCTATATAAGGATGCTTTTGCTCCCTATTTCTAATTAGATTTTTATGCAATCTTGGTTATCTTTTTGTGTGCTGTTTTTGTAATAGAGTGGAGGAGAACTTAAAACATAGTATCAATGTCTTGGAGAGAAAATTTAGTAATTTTTTGCAATTGGAAGGAAGAGTAAGCAAGAGAGGAACATCATAATGAGAAATTACAATTTTCAAGTGTTTTAATAAATTGTTTTAGGTCAAATGTGTTGAGCACAAGGTGATACTGATTGGGGGGGGAGGGGTGAATCAATATCAAACAATTCTTTTCTTTTCAAAACTTAAACAATCACAATTAAAACCATTGAAGTAAGATAGAGCGATTTGGAACACAATAAGAAAACACTATTTATGTGGAAACCCTTTTGGGAGAAAACCACAACACAATATTGCTAATATATATTATAGTTTAATCTCCTTCTTTTAGGCTCCAATCTACTATCAAAGTTTCAATCCTCAATACCAACTGAGCTCCAACTCAGCAAGAGGCTCCAACCTTTACTTGATAGGCTCCAACATATTGGAGGCTCCAACCCCCACACACAAATTGAGCTCCAACCCAACAAAAGGCTCCAACCTTAATTTTATAGGCTTCAACCTATTGGAGGCTTCAACCCCTGCAAATCTGATCCAAACTTTCTTATTTGTAAATCTGATAACCAATCACAAAATCTGATCCAATGTCAAATCTGATTCAACTAATGAACTCTCTCCTTTCACAATTCTGATTCACACTCAAATATCAACCTTTCTTTCAAATCTGATCCCTATAATGTCTTCTTTCCTTTCACAATTCTGATCACAACAATGTCCTCTCTTCTTCCACAAATCTGATCCAAATCATGCACCAATTCCTTTCACAAAACTGGTCATAATTATGCCAATATCTTCACACGGATTTTTGCATTATAATCTGCTCTAAATTTTCTATACAATCTGCTCTTCAACCTGCACTTTTTCCACTCTATAACTCTGTCATAAACTCTTAGAAATCTGCTCCAAGTCAAGGATAACTTTTGCTATAAATCTGCAATTTAATTTTCTCAAGTATTTTCACATGTTCTTTAAATATCTCTGCATTTAATTTTCATACAAGAGCTGCATATGTTCTTCAATATGCATCTGAAGGACTCTTCATAAGTTTTGCTTCAAAAGGTCTGAAACATACTGCTCACAAGTCGCTCAAGTCTGCTCACAACTCTGAAAATTATCTGCTCATAAATTCTGAAACTAACTGCTCATAAATTCTGAAACGATTTACTCATAGTCTTGACAAATTTCTACTCATAAAGTCTGAAATAAATAGCCTATAAAATCTTCACAAATCCTCCTTAGATCTGGTCAAATCTGCCTTAAAATCAGAATGATATTTCCATGAAAAACTTGATTTAATATCCTCAAAATAACTTCTATTTATAACCTCCACTATCCACCTTTTCTCCAAAAGATATGCCTCTCTTGGGTGGTCGGCCAAGAGGCATGAATATAATTATTTTATTGTTTTAATTCCTTTGCCCAAGGTGGGCGCTAAAACCAAAGGGGGTTGGCCAAGATAAATATTTTTATTTAATTTAAATGTCACTCAAACTAGGGCGCACCTCTTCAAGGGGTTGTCCCCTTTAGCATAGTGTTAAATGCATTCTTTTATTTCCTTAAATGGGTTGGCCCAAGAGGGGGTCGGCCATAACAAAAAGGATATAATTAATTTGCAATTTGAACTCATCAATAGGTGTGCAATAAAACTTCTCCTTGTTGATGATAACTCGATCATAGTGCCATAAATTTGGCACAAGCTGATTCTTCATTAATTACGCCATGAAGTGCTCTTTGACATCAATGACAATAATTTCCAACAATCTCCCCCTTTGTTATCGATGGCAACACCCTCATAATCCTCTCCTTTTGCTTTGCTCCCCCTTACTCTATCTCTCCCCCTTTGACATCAATGGCAAAGGGACAATTAATGTACTTTTCTCCATGTTTTGATTCGTTCCTTCTTGTGATGCTACCCATGTCTGTATGGTTCCCCCTTTCACGGAGATTTTCTAATGCTCCCCCTTACTCTAATATTACTCTTTCTTGACATTTATTCTTTATAACTATCTTTCGTTGTAGCTGTCCACCTTTCTATAGTTCTCCTATTGTCCATCTCTTTTCTCTAAATGTCTCAAGTCTTTTATGCAAGAATGTTTTTCATCTTTCTATAACCTCTTGCCATCCTTCATATTGTCATCAAATGGTTTGTAACATTTTATATATGACCTCTTTTATTTGATTTCCACTCTTGCATATTGAAACTTCGTTATTTTACAACCTTCCTCTTTTATGAGTTTATTACCTTATGAATCTGACTTAAAGACAATTATCATTTTCACTGTATCTTATCTTTCAAAATGCTGTCATGTATCATTTGCAACCGTCTTGTTATACATGCTTTAAACTATACTTCGCTGGAGTGTTTATGTCTTTAACCTTAGTTGATCTTATCTTGAATTTGTCTTCTCCATGGAGCTAAAAGATAATGCATTGGTTAGCTCCCCCTGAACGTGTACATCTCTTTAAGAACTTAGTGATACAAGCATAGATTCTATAATGTCCCCTTCTTAGCCAACTTTAGTATCTCGATGGATTAGCCTATCATCAGGTCCTCGTAGGCTAATGTTGATGATTAGAGGGCCCTGTGTGGGAGTTATCTGGTTCTTCAGATGGCAGTTTATGGTGTTTTCTTCTCCAATACTTGGTGATATTTAGGGTTTGCCTTCTGGAGGTGTTTTGGGCTCTGTTTATGCATACTTACCATTTTTTGTAAGTCACTCAATTGTTGGGGTCCGGTATTACTATTTATAGTAAGGCACTCTGGTGAGCAGAAGAATCAGTGGGCTACCTTCTGGCATTGACAGAATTGATTAATATTGATGATTTATGGAGTTATGGTATTTTAATTATTATTAAAGTAATTACTTTAATAATAATTAATTATAAAAGTGAATAACATTAATGACTTTATTGACTTTATAATAAAGGCTTATTTAATGATATAAAGTCAAATTATTAAAGTCATTGATATGGGTGCCCACTTGAAATGATATTATAAAGTAACAAAAGCAAATATATTTTATTATATTTTAATGACCAAAAAGTGCCTTGGGAGTGGTGCTTTTTGAGAGAGGTATAAAAGGCTTTTGAAAAAGCATTCATCATTCTTCAACACTTATCAATTTTATGAGCATTTGGTTGTGAGAAGAAAACCAAGGGTTTTGCTGCAAATTGGTCTTGGAGAATGTGATTTCTCTTATATTGTGCATCCTATAGGTGGGAAATATCACCCAAAGTTTGCATTTACAGGTGGCTTTACATCAAAGGTCACAAATTTGCATAATGGAGTTGATTTACAGAGATAGTTAATAAGTTTGCTTGAGATCAGAGGTATCTATTTGCTGTTGAGAGTTTTTTGCTGTTTGCATTTTGCTGGGCCGTACCAATCATCATAGCTGGGTCGTACAATCTTCTTAGTGTTGGCCATACAGTCTTCTTTGCAAGGCGTGAGACTTCTAGGCTGAAATGCCTAGAGTTTGAGAACATTTGACCTTATTTGGGGGCGGCTAGATCATGGCTTCCAATTGGCAGCAACTCAAGGGTGAAGAATTCATCATTTTGTGCTAGGCGTCCATATATGAGGGTTTCCAGGTTGCTGATATGAATTTCCAGAATTGCATATTTAATAGCTTGGCTCTATGGGTATGAGTTTTCTTGTATATGAAATGCAACAATAAATTTGATTTGAAAGCTAATAGTATTTGCTTCAGCAATTTGTTTATTTTGCATCTGTTCGTATATATCTATATATTTCTTGCATTTCTTGGCATAATCTTGCAAAAAACACAAAAAAACCATAAAAAACAAATAATTTAGAAAAGGCAGTTTCAGTTAGCAAATATCTCAGACCAGGGTGGGATATTTCAGTGGTATTAGAGTGCTTTTCCACCCATCCTGTGATTGAGTATTTTCATGAGTAAAGATCACATTTAGTATACTAGAGGTGCAACACAGTGGGAACCACCTCCACTACTGAAAGGTGAGATAGTTTCAGGAATTTTGGGTATTCACAGAACCAGTTCTAGTGACAGTGATAGTGTGATAGGTACTGTGGTAGAGAAGGATAAAGGACGTGTAGAGTTAGTTAGTCCTACCAGGAAGCAGTTTGATAACATGATGGACATGATGTTTCAGTTGCTAGGCACTATGTGGTAGTTTACCCCACCACAACATACAGGTAATCCGAGTGAGACTAGTGGTAGGCAGGGATTTCGTCAGCCTAGTTTGGCAGTTCAGTAGTCTACATCTTCTACTAGTTCAGTCCTTAGACCCAACCAACTGACCTTCACTCCTAGGGAGGTGCCATAGGCTCCACAGGTTTAGGTACATGAGCCACAGGTACTCACTGTTTGGGATATTACTTGCCATTATGCTGAGTACATGACCTTACTGGTTGAGATTAGGGAGTTGTTGACCCTAAATCAGATCTTGGATCAAAAGAGGCCTAGAGGTGGTGGTGTAGTTAGGACAGAGCACAGGGCACCTCGGGCACTACAAGGCACACGTGACTTTCAGCAGGCTGTGAGCAAGGTTGCCTTGCCACACTTTGATGGTAGTGATAAATGCATTGCGAGATCGTGGGTCTAAAAATTGGACAACTATTTGTCATTGAGATTGATACCAGAGGATGAAGTGGTTAAGTTCGCCACTCTACACTTGGATGGATTAGCGCACGAGTGGTGGTATCACGGCATGGTTACATTACAACACTATCTCATCACTACCTACCATGAGTTCACTAAGAGACTCATTGAGCGCTTCGATCGGAAGGATCTGGAGTTATATTTTAGAGAGCTAGCTCAGCTCAAATAGGTGGGCTCTTTGGAGTCTTACATTGGTGAGTTTTAGAGATTGTCGGTGATGGGGCCCCTAGCATTTCAAGGAGGAGATTGGTTATTCAGTTTAGTGAGGGATTGCTTGAGCCATTGCGAGCTTGGATCAAGGCATTTGACCCTCCCACCTTACAGGAAGCAATGAGAAAGGCTTGTAACATGGAACTTGCTGCCCCTAGAAGCAAGTTTCTTCAAAAAGCTTCCTCTTCAAGCAAAGATAGCAGATTTTTTCCTAAAAAATCAGAAAAATCAGATCAGAAAAATAAATCTGCAGTTAAAAATGATCAAGAATCTCTTAATGATTTGAGAAGAAAGAAACTATGTTTTCGGTTGAAGGGTCTCTACAGTTAAGATCATAATTGGCCTTGAAGGCTAAAGCAAACGAAATGAAGTGGTTTTATGTTGATGAATCCAACTCAGAAAATTTTGATCAGCAATCTGATCCAAATGGTTTTGTGGCTGATAATGCATCAGATGAGTTCGAAAATGAGGTTGAAGAAAATACTCCAGTAGTACACCTTTCTAGCATTCAGCGTGGGTTCGTTTAGGATCCGAGGAGTCTTAGTAGGTCAACAGGTGATTACTTTACTGGACACTGGTGCTACTCACAATTTCATTGATGAGAAATTGGTGGCTAGATGTGGACTTCAAACATAAGAGTTTGAGGGGATTAAATGATTTGGTTTTAAGGCTGATTTTTATGTGGTTGGTATTGGAGGTATGGATATTGTGTTAGGCATCAAATGGCTTCATGCCATAGGTGAATTCACCCTCAACTTGCACAAAATGGAAATGAAAGTTTAGGCAAATGGAAGAAAACATGTGTTGAGGGCAATATCAGATGGTGGTCTACAGATGATATCTCTTAGGAGGATGGAGAGGTTGATCCGCCATGACGAGGTGGAGTGCGCTACAGAGTGTCCTTTGATGCCTACATAGTTGGAGCAGCAAAAGACAAGTCATCCACCGGATGTACAGGACTTGATGACTCAATACACAAAGGTGTTTAGTGATATACAACCTGGTAGACCTCTAGATAGGGGCATAGAACACATCATAGAGTTGGAGGAGGGTGCAAAACACGTCATGATCACATCATACAGGTATCCTAAGCGGTTAAAGGATGAAATAGAGAAGACTATAAAGGAGCTGCTTGACATGGGTCATATTCGGCCAAGTAAGAGCCCTTTTGCATCTTTTGTGGTTTTGGTCAAGAAAAAGGATGTTACGCTTCGTATGTGCATTGATTACTGTGCGTTGAACAAGACGACCATCAAAAATAGATATCCAATACCACATATTGATGAGCCGATTGACGAGTTATATGGAGCGTGCTTCTTCTCCAAGATTGACTTCAGATCCAGTTACCATCAGATCCAGGTTAGGGAGCAAAATGTAGAGAAGACAACCTTTTAGTCTCATTGTGGACACTATGAGTTCTTGGTAATGCCCTTTGGCTTAACCAACGCTCCTGCTACTTTTCAGGCTACTATGAACAGGGTTTTGAAGCATAAGCTGAGGAGGTTTGTCCTAGTGTTCTTTGATGTCATTTTGGTTTTCAGCAGGACATGAGATGAGCATTTGGCTCATCTGGATACAGTGTTAGACATTTTGGAGAGGGAGTACTTGTACGCCAACGAGTCCAAATGTGCTTTTGGTTTGATAGAGTTATTGTATCTTGGGCACATCATCAGTGCAGAGGGTGTTTGGGTTGATCCGGATAAGATCCGGGCTATTGTTGATTGGCCACTACCCAAGAATATTACATAGCTTAAGGGATTCTTTGGGCTTTGTGGTTTTTATAGACACTTCGTCAAGGGATTCTCATAGCAGGCAACGCCTCTTACTAACTTGATGAAGAAATGAGTTTTTGTTTCTATTGATCAGGCACAACAGTGTTTCGAGAGGCTCAAGCAAATCACGAGTTCATGCCCGGTTCTTGTTATATTAGACTTCACTAGGCACTTTGAGCTTGAGTACGATGCCTCAGGCGAGGGTATTGGTGCTGTATTGATGCAGGATAAGCATCTTATATGTTTCGAGAGCAGAAAATTAAGGGGTGCAGAGAGGATCTACAACATCTATGATAAGTAAATGTTGGCCATAATGCATTCTCTGGCGAAATTCAGGCAATATCTTGTGGGTACTAAGTTTGTTGTTAAAACGGATCACAATAGCCTGAAACATTTCCTCAATGAGTGTGACTTGAATGACCGGGAGTAGAAGTGGATTAGCAAGCTGTAGGCATATGACTTTGACTTAGTATATGTCAAAGGGAAGAAGAATATAGTTGCTGATGCGTTATCTTCGAGACCACTTTTATGTTCTATTGGACAGATTTCAGTTGATTGGAGAGAGTGGATTTCAACTGAATATGCTAAGGATGAGTGGGCTTCGAAGATTGTTGATGGTATAGTGTCTGAAAAGAGATACTCTGTTGTAAATGATCTTGTAGAATATTTTTAATACTAGGATTAGCAATGAAGATAAAGATTCTCAGAGCTTTCCATGATGTTCCTATGGCGGGACACCGAGGATACTACAAGACATATAGACAGATTCAGGAACACTTCACATGGAAAGGGCTCAAGGTTTAGGTTCTTAAGTACGTGAGGGAGTGTCCTACTTGTTAGCAGAATTAATAGGAAGACTCTTTCACAACTGGTTTTCTTTGTCCCTGCCCATTCCGAGTCAAAAATGGGAGTGCATTTGGATGGATTTCATCACGGGCTTGCCGAAAGCCCAAAGCAGGGACTGTGTTTATGTGGTGGTTGATCGGCTCCCAAAATTCGTCCATTTCTTCCCTATATCAGTCACCTATACTGCAACACAAGTTGCTGATTTGTTCTTTCATGAGGTATTTAGGCTTCACGGGTTGCCTCAGAGTATTGTCAGTGATCGGGATAGTAAATTCATGAGCCATTTTTGGCAAGAGTTGTTAAGACTTTGTGGCACTGAGCTTACTTCGAGTACTAGCTATCACCCATAGACTGATGGGCAGACGAAAATTGCTAATAAGTGGGTGGAGGGATACCTTTGGAATTATATAGCAATGCAGTAGAAGGCATGGTTGAATTGGCTTCACTTATGTGATTATTGTTACCCTGGTGAGCAGAGGAATCAGTGGGATACCTTTTGGCGTTGATGAAATTGATTAATATTGATGATTTATGGAGTTATGGTATTTTAATTTTTATTAAAGTAATTACTTTAATAATAATTAATTATAAAAGTGAATAACATTAATGACTTTATTGACTTTATAATAAAGGATTATTTAATGATATAAAGTCAAATTATTAAAGTCATTGATATGGGCGCCCACTTGAAGTGATTATAAAGTAACAAAAGCAAATATGTTTTATTATATTTTAATGACCAAAAAGTGCCTTGGGAGTCATGCTTTTTTGAGAGAGGTATAAAAGGCTTTTGAAAAAGCATTCATCATTATTCAACACTTATTAATTTTATGAGCATTTGGCTGTGAGAAGAAAACCAAGGGTTTTGCTGCAAATTGGTCTTGGAGAACGTGATTTCTCTCATATTGTGCATCCTACAGGTGTGAAATATCACCCAAAGTTTGCATCTACAAGTGGCTTTACATCAGAGGTCACAAATGTGCATAATGGAGTTGATTTACAGAGATAGTTAATAAGCTTGCTTGAGATCAGAGGTATCTATTTGCTGTTGAGAGTTTGTTTGCTGTTTGCATTCTTGCTGGGCCGTATCAATCATCATAGCTGGTCCGTACAATCTTCTTATTGTTGGTCGTACAGTCTTCTCTGCAAGGTGTGAGACTTCTAGGCTGAAACGCCTAGAGTTTGAGCAACATTTGACCTTATTTGGGGGCGGCTAGATCATGGCTTCCAATTAGGAGCAACTTAAGGGTGGAGAATTCATCATTTTGTGCTAGGCGTCCATATATGAGGGTTTCCAGGTTGCTGATATGAATTTCCAGAATTGCATCTTTAATAGCTTGGCTCTCCGGGTATGAGTTTTCTTGTATATGAAATGCAACAATAAATCTGATTTGAAAGCTAAGAGTATTTGCTTCAGCAATTTGTTTATTTTGCATCTGTTCGTATATATCTATATATTTCTTGCATTTCTTGGCATAATCTTGCAAAAAACACAAAAAAAACCAAAAAACCATAAACAAACAAAAAAATCAGACAAGGCAGTTTCAGTTAATAAATATCTCAGAACAGGGTGGGATATTTCAGATTCTTCCTTCTTCTCATTATCTTGCTCTTGTTTCCTTCTCCATATCCTTGTAAATTCTTTCTTTTGCTTAGGGTATTCCACAAAATTACTCCTACACGAACGTGCCATATGCCCATAGTTTTTGCACTTGTAGCACACTACATTGTAATCCACCAAATAACCAAAGGAATTATAGTTCCTTCTTGAAGCCTCATAAGCACTGCTATTCTTGTTCCAATCATCATTTCTTGCTTGTGTTTTACAATTTCTTTCCTTACGACCAAAATGGTTGCATTTATAACATATGATGTCGTCTATTCTATTTGGCAACCCATTAGAACTTTTATTCTTGATCTGACCATTGTTTCTTGCATGTCTCCAAAAATGCATAGCTTTGTGATCATAGTTATTACATGAATAGCAATCACCATAAAAGGAGTATTGAGACTTGTTCATTTGTGCTTGCCTTGGAGGAAATGATCTTGTGAATTTGTACTTGTTGTCTCTTTGAGGGATATTTTTTTTTGTGGGACATTGTTTTCCTTCCTCTTGTTGTTCACATTACTGATGGAACTCTTTAGAATTTTTGGATAGCCTTGTGGTTTTTCTTCATTTCCTTTCTTTGGTTGCTTATATGAAGGTTGATCCGTTTTTGAACTTTGTCCTTCTTCAAATCCAACCCCACTCTTGTCACATGTGGGCTTTTGGTCATTTATGATTTTATCCAAAATTTCTGAACTTCTCATATTCTTCAATTTTCAATTGTTCTTTTCCAAATCCTTTGTTAGTGATATGGTCTCAGATTCTAATTTTTCACAATTCTCTTCCTTTTCCTTTAACTTGCTTTTTATTCCTTCCTCAATCCTTTTTGCCTCTTTACACTTAACTTTTAGATCTAAGATTGTTTGCTTGGTTTCTTCTTCATTCCTTTTTGCTTCTTCATATTGTGGCAGCCTTTTTGATCTTTGAATGGTGGTTACTTGAAATATATTTCTCCATGAAACATTTTGCCCAAATTGTTTTCTTGTCATTTCTTTTTCCTTAAAATGATCTGTTAAATGGATCAAAGATGTTGCAAGAGCAACATAAGTTCTTACATTCAGTCAAAAAATTGCAAAAAAGAAACTTGTTTCCTTGCCAATATTTGGTGTCACAGCTAAGAGTCAATTCTCCATATTGAAGATGACCTTGGGGTGGTTGAGGACATCTTTGAGAACTTGGAGAGTAGATGGGGAGATGAAGAATTTTTGGGTTGGCGACGAAACTATTGGTTTGCAACAAGAGGAAGTTTCTTTTTTTGATTTTGGCGGTTTTACATGCAACCTAGCAGTTTCGTAATCACCAGCTGATGACAAGCAACAAATTTGTTATTTTGGTGTGTGTGGATAAGGTAATACCTAGAATGATTTGTCATTTCTCTTCTTGCAATGATTTGTGACTAGAGCAAGTGGAAGTGGTAATTTATAACCGTTTGAGCATGAAATAATTACTTGAAATTGGACTAGGACAGTGAGAAGAGTGTGTATAGACAGGCCTAGGGATTTGGAAAGAGAAATTATCAAGGATGAGGCAAGTTTCCATAGGTTGGAAGAAGATGTTGCTCAAATTTCCCGTTTGGTGAGCAAATTGGATAGTCAAGAGAACATCATTTTTACATTTTGAGAAATTGAAGTTTGTTCAAGAGCAAGAAGAACAAAAAGAATAGCCTGAAGGCAATAAAATTTAAATGGAATACCTCTCTCTTCAAGGAAAAACAAAAAAGTGACATTGAACCATTTGTTGGGGAAGTTTGAAATATCCCACCCTGATCTTGAGATATTTACTAACTGCAATTGCTTTGTCTGAATTATTTTGGTTTTTATGGTTTTTGCTTTTTTTTTTTGTATTTTGAGATTTATGCCAAGAAAATGCATGGAATATATATACAAACAATTGCAATAAGGACAAACTACTGAAGCAAACTCTTTATGTATTCAAATCAGATTTTATACAATGCTTAAAAAATCACTTAACACAATACCTGGAAGCCAAAGCATGATGAATTGCAATTTGGGAATTTTATATCAGTAAACAGAAAAAACCCTTGCTTGAATGCCTAGCACAAAAATCTGGTTTCTCCACCTCATAAATCATATGCTATGAATGCTAAGACCTGGCCGCCCAAGGAGGTAAAATTCTCCTCAATACCTAGGCTTTTCAGCCTAGAATCAAAACGCAAAGCTTAAGACACTATACGGCCCAACAAGTACAGACTTGTACAGCCCAACAATGATGATAGTACGGCCCAACAATGATGCAATGAGTGATTTAAACCATCAACAACATATATACTTCTGACCACAATCAATGTTCATCTAAAAGCCCTGTAATAATCTTTTCAATATGCACAATGCGACTTCTGGATGAAAGCCACCTGGAGATTGCAACCTTTGGGTGATATTTCACACCTGTAGGATGCACAATCTGAGGGAAATCACGTTCTCCAAGACCAAATTGCAGCAAAACACTGGTTTTCTCCTCACAGCAAAAATCCTCATAAATTTGACAAGTGTTGAATAATTATGAATGCTTTTTCAAAGCCTTTTATACCTCTCTCAAAAAGGCACGACTCCCAAGGCACTTTTGTCATTAAATATAATAATATATATTTGCTTTTGTTGCTTTATGATATATCTCAAGTGGGCATTAATATCAATGACTTAATGATTTGACTTAATGTTATTAAATAGGCCTTTATAATAAAGTCAAATAGAGTCATTATAATACCCACTATTATAATTAATTATTATTAAAGTAATATTTTAATAATGATTAAAATAATCATAACTCCTTTGATAATCATCATTAATTAATTCTGTCAACGCCAGAAGGTAGCCCATTGATTACTCTGCTCACTAGGGTGCCTTACTATAAATCGTAAAACTTGACCCCAACATTTGAGTGACTTACTAAAAATAGTATGAATAAATGGAGCCCAAAACACCCCCCGAAGGCAAACCTTGAATATCGCCAAGTATTGGAGAAAAAAACACCATTAATTGCCATCTGAAGTACCAGATAATTCCCACACAAGGCCCTCTAATCACCAATATTAGCCTACAAGGACTTGATGATAGGCTAATCCATCAAGATACTAAAGCTAGCTAAGAAGGGCGACATTACATTCCGCTTCTCCTGCAAGATTGCTTGTCCCCTCAAACAATCTCAACTCCGGATGTCGCAAGATATCCTCTCTCCCATGTAGCATCCTCACAGACTCCAAACTCCGAATTTAACCAAGTATTCGGGCTAACGTTCCATGGAAATGCTTCCCTATCTAGTCGCTGCTGAAACGGGGACATCTTAGGACGTGGAGGACGGCATTTGGCGCTTCACGTCTCACAAGCACCGGTAGTTCTTCGAGACTGGGAACGCTTTCCGCCTCCTGCTGAGACTTGGAGACGTGGAGACGTCTCAAGGAAACTTGAAGACGTCTCCACGTCTCCAAGTCTTCTTGGGAGACGCAGAGATGTTTCCCCGTCTCCGAAGGAGCACCGGTGGCAACGGCGGGACGGCGGGAAACGCCAAGTACCCGTCTCCACGTCCCTAAGATGTCCCCGTTTCCGAAACGCGACTAGATAGGGGGGGAAACGCATTTCCATGGAACATTGACGAATACTTGGTTAAGTGGAGGGATTTGCTGGTACAGGATGCTACATGGGAGAGAGAGGATATCTTGCAGCATCCAGAGTTGAGATTGTTTGGGGACAAGCAATCTTCAGGGAGGGCGGAATGTAATGTCGCCTTCTTAGCTAGCTTTAGTATCTTGATGGATTAGCCTATCATCAAGTCCTTGTAGGCTAATATTGGTGATTAGAGGGCCTTGTGTGGGAATTATCTGGTACTTCAGATGGCAATTAATGGTGTTTTTTTCTCCAATACTTGGCGATATTCAAGGTTTGCCTTCGGGGGGTGTTTTGGGCTCCATTTATTCATACTTACTATTTTTAGTAAGTCACTCAAATGTTGGGGTCAAGTTTTACGATTTATAGTAAGGCACCCTAGTGAGCAAGTAATCAATGGGCTACCTTCTGGCGTTGACAGAATTAATTAATGATGATTATCAAAGGAGTTATGATTATTTTAATCATTATTAAAATATTACTTTAATAATAATTAATTATAATAGTGGGTATTATAATGACTCTATTTGACTTTATTATAAAGGCCTATTTAATAACATTAAGTCAAATCATTAAGTCATTGATATTAATGCCCACTTGAGATATATCATAAAGCAACAAAAGCAAATATATATTATTATATTTAATGACAAAAGTGCCTTGGGAGTCGTGCCTTTTTGAGAGAGGTATAAAAGGCAATTGAAAAAGCATTCATAATTATTCAACACTTGTCAAATTTATGAGGATTTTTGCTGTGAGGAGAAAACCAGTATTAAATCACCACACAAGGCCCTCTAATCACCAATATTAGCCTACAAGGACTTGATGATAGGCTAATCCATCAAGATACTAAAGCTAGCTAAGAAGGCGACATTACATTCCGCCCTCCCTAAGATTGCTTGTCCCCAAACAATCTCAACTCTGGATGCTGCAAGATATCCTCTCTCTCCCATGTAGCATCCTGTACCGGCAAATCCCTCCACTTAACCAAGTATTCGTCAATGTTCCATGGAAATGCGTTTCCCCCCCTATCTAGTCGCGTTTCGGAAACGGGGACATCTTAGGGACGTGGAGACGGGTACTTGGCGTTTCCCGCCGTCCCGCCGTTGCCACCGGTGCTCCTTCGGAGACGGGGAAACGTTTCCGCGTCTCCCAAGGAGACTTGGAGACGTGGAGACGTCTTCAAGTTTCCTTGAGACGTCTCCACGTCTCCAAGTCTTTGGGGAGACGCCTAGGCGTTTCTGGGAGGCTGGGAGACGCCTAGCCGTCTCCCGTCAAGCCTCAAGTCAAAAGGCCGACATAACTCAAAAAATAAAAATAAATTTTGATTTTGATTTGTTTTATGGTTACCCTAATTTGGCGTGGGCCCCACCTCTTCCTCCAAAACAACACAAAACCTCTTAATTTTATCATTTCAATCACATTTACAAAGACTGATTTTTTTTGCAGCCAGCTGAAGAGGAGGAAAAATAGTGAAGAAGTCTGATTGAAGGAGTGAAAAAAGAGATTGCAAGTGTGATAGGAGTGAGAAGGAGCAAGAAGAAGAGGAGGAAGAGGATTCTACTTCATTTTGGAGAGATTTTTCAAGCACAAAGTAGGGTTTTTGAAGTTTTTTCTTAGATTTCTTGTTGATTTTGTTTTATTTTCTAAGTTTAAACTAGTTTTTTTGTTTTCTTATTCATCTCAAAGACTCAAAATCAGATTTGATGTTGAATCTTGAGGGAAAAATCATGAAGATGATGAATCATTCATCATTTTGCCCTCAAGATTCAACATCAAGTTTTTTATTTTAAAAATTTAATATTAAACTTGTTTTTTTTTTCTTATTCATCTCAAAATCAGATTGGATGTTGAACCTTGAGGGCAAAATGATGAATGATTCATTCATCTTCATCATTTTGCCGTCAAGATTCAACATCAAATTTTATTATTTAATATTTTAATTTTAATTTTTAAATAATATAAAAATTTTAAATTATAAATTGTAAATTTTGTTTTCAAAATTAAAATTTCAAATTTGTATTTCAATTTGTTAAACTAGGCTGATTTTATTTTAATTTTGTAAAATGCAGTGTCACTTTCACAATGAGCACCCAAGAAATGAGTGGGGATGACATGGAAATCCATTCTCATAGTGAACATGATTCAGATTTTGAACTTGAGAATGAGGGGGATGACCATGGGGTAGATCCTGCAGCTCAATATAGTTCCATGGCGAGTGCAACAACTAGTACAGGCTGCCCTTCAGAATTGTTGGCAGAGTATGCTAGGGGTCCTTTTGATCCGAAGTCTCCTCTAAAACAGTTTGCTACAAGAATACAAGACACATCACATTCAGGTGGGGGAACAAGGAAGTGGAAGTGAAACATTTGTGGGACTGATTGGTTTGGTAGCATCACTCGAGTGAATGCACACTTTCTTTTTTGGACAGGAAAAGGTGTGGAGCCTTGTAAGTTTTTGAAGGAGGCTCAAAATATACATTATAGAATGGAGTTTAACAAGCTTTGGGGCATTCCAGAGGACACAAATATTTCAGTCCCTACTATGACTGCTAGGGCAGCCCTTCAGCAAACCCATCATGCGCCACATACTTCACAGACGGGAGGAATGATGTTTGGATCTTCATCCACTTCCACTACTAGTGTCGCTAGGGGGACAGCCATAGGGGAACGCAAGTTGCAGACATCGCAGAGTAACCCCATAGCTGATATGTTTAATGTGCAGCTGAGAGATGAGATAGATGAATCCATTGGCAAGTTCTTCTTTGCCAATGGCATTCCATTTCATGTCACACGGTCTCCTTATTATAGGGGATGATGGCTATGGTGGCGAAGGGAAGAACATCATATGTGCCACCGGGTGAGACGAAAATGAGGACCTCGATCTTGGATAAGTGCTATTCCAAGATCAATATTGTGATGGAGAAGATGAAGGCATGTTGGGTGGCATCTGGGTGCAACATAGTTATGGATGGGTGGACGGACATTAGCCATTGTCCACTCATCAACATCATGGTCACATGTGCAGAGGGCCCATACTTCCTTAGAGCAGTTGATTGTACAGGGCATCACAAAGATGCTGATTTTCAGTTTCATGTCCTCAGGGAGGCTATTGAGGAGGTTGGGCCACAAAATGTGGTCCAACTAGTCACAGATGCAACCCATGTGTGTAGAGCAGTAGGGAAACTCGTTGAGGTAGCCTATAGACATATTTGGTGGACCCCATGTTGTGTGCATGCCATGAACAATGCACTCAAGGATATGGGGAAGATTGATTGGATTAGAGGAGTGGTCACCGATGCAAGAGATGTGCAGATGTTTATCTGCAACCACCACACTTCCCATGCACTCTTCAGGACCTTTGTGAAGGAGTTCTTGAAACTGGTGGAGACCCGATATGCATCATATTTCATTCTCTTGGAGAGAAAGATTGAGTTGCAAGAGGCATTGCAACTCATGGTTATGACTAATAAGTGGAATAGGTGGGCCGAGGCCAAGACAACACATGGGAGAAGGGTGAACGAGATAGTGAAGAGTAATGTGTTTTGGACTGATGCGAAATACATTGTCTCCATCATTTCTCTAGTATTCCTGGTTATCAGATATGGGGATAGGGATGCACCTAACCTTGGAGAGGTGTATGAGTGCATTGACTCTATGCTTGACTAGATGAGGGTTGCTGTGCGAGTGAAGGACCCCTCTCTAGCATTCTACAATGAGCACATCCGGCCAATCATTCAGCGCAGATGGGTCAAGTTGAACACTCCTTTGCATATGGCTTCCTTTGCCTTGAATCCTAAGTGGTACAAGGCTAGATCGGGTAGAGTGACAGCGATTCAGGATGATGAGGTGAAGGCGGGTTTCTTTAGGTGCATAGAGAAGATGTATGATTCTGGAGATGACGACACAATTCGCACTGAGTGGACCAAATTTGCCACTCTTAGAGGCTATTTAGATGCAGCAAAGATGGATATAGAATCTATGGCATAGGAGGACCCACTTTTGTGGTGGAATTGTCATGGTCCGAAATCTTTGACCACCACTCTAGCTATTCGTCTGCTATCCCAGGTTTCCAGTTCTTTAGCTGCTGAGAGGAACTGGTCTACATATAGCTTCATCCACTCTCTTAAGAGGAACAAACTTACCTCTAAGAGAGCAGAGAAGCTTGTGGCTGTACACAGTGCTTTGCGTCTCATGGACCGCAAGACAGTTGGGTACAAGGAGAGTCCAGCGGCACAATGGGATGTGGAGCCAGAGGAGCCTTCACAGATTGATGAGGATGATCTTACCACTTTAGATGTAGGGCTGGTTGGTGTGAGCTTGAGGGATTTTGACCTTGTGGAGTCCAATAGTTCTAGTGATGAGGAGTTTGCAGATGATTAGAGGCCTCCATTCACTACATTTTGAGTTTTGACATTTTGCTATTAGTATCTGTATTTAGTTTACTGTTTTACTATTTTCCATTTGGCATTTGCTACTCATTGTAATGATGAATCATGTAATCATCTTTATAGACTTTGTGATATCTCATATGACATCAGATATTCATATTTTTTCGATATAATAGAAATCTCCAATTTAACAATTTCATTTGTCAAATTTTATTTAGCAATTAGCATTCAAGATATCTTCGTATTTAGATTTAGTATTTTAAATTTTGCTATGTTATAATTTTACTAATTTGAGTAATTTCCTATAGTTTCATTTGAAATGTAATTCTTATACTGTTATACTATTATACATGTTTTCAAAACTAGTTTTTCAAGTACTATAAGTATATGTATAACTATATTAGCACCACCACCCCGCCACCTCCCTGCCGCTGTCCCCCCCGTCGTCTCCCCGACATCCCCAAACTTAGGCCCTTTGTCCCCCCGTCTTCGAAACACGTCCCGGACGTCCTCCCGTTTCCTCGTCCTTCAGGCCCGTGGAACACTGGTATTCGTTGATGACTTTGTTCCCTGAACAACGCTCCCTGGAATCAATGATAGCCTCAGGAATTAATATCTACTTCCCCTCCTCATCAAGGGGTGGAAATGCTGTAGAGGGGATAACATTGTGTCCTAACGCCTTCTTGAGTAGAGAGACATAAAATATGTTATGCACTCTGCTATCTGCCGGTAGCTCTAGCTCATAAGCCACCTCACCAATGCGCCTGGAAATCCTAAAAGGACCATAATATCGTGGCTTGAGCTTCTTAGCTCCACTCTTCCCGAGAGTGTATCACCTATAAGGCTGTAGCTTGAGGTAAACCATATCACCAACCTCAAAAAATCGCTCCACTCTATGCTAAGCTGCATATTGCTTCTGCTGATTCTGTGACCTCTGAATATTATCTCAAAGACTGCATAATATCCTAATTGTCTTGCAAGAGATCTTTGGCACTCGACACTCTACTGTCCTCAAAGAGCGGATCTAAAAAATTAGTAGCATCATAACCGTATAGAGCCATAAATGGTGACATGCAGATAGACATGTGATAAGTGGTATTGTAACAATACTCACATAAGTGAAGCTACTTCACCCATGTCTTCTGTTGCTCTGCTATATAATTTGTAAGGTATCCCTCCACCCACTTATTAACAATTTCCATCTGCCCATCAGTCTGTGGGTGATAGCTAGTACTCAGAGTAAGCTCAGTGCCACAAAGTTTGAACAACTCTTGCCAAATATGCCTCATGAATTTACTATCCCGATAATTGACAATACTCTGAGGCAACCCATGAAGCCTGGATACCTCATGAAAGAACACATTAGCAACTTGTGCTACAGGGAAATGTTTCCTCTTCTATTGAGTTTTTGGGGACCCAAAGCCTTCTAATTGGGGATGTTTGATTGCAGTTGAACCCATCACTTACAATCAGAAGATGTAGGCAGAGCCAAGAATAGAGAAGTAGGTCGAATTGCTCTTGTAACCAAAGGACAAGCTATAACAATTTCCTTGTAACTTGTAGAAGGGCTTCCTTTCATGTTATTGGACTGATATTGTGTGCTTGAAGGGGCTTTGTATGATGGTTACTGCAGTAGGAAGGTTTGAGGGTAGTAACTTTTTTTTGTGATAGGTGCTTGGATGCTGTTGTGACCTTTTCACACATTGCCCCATCGCCAATGGGGACCCCCAGTTGCCTGCTAGTTTTTAGGGTTTTGTCTCCTTGCAATGGTTTCATGAGATCACATTGCTAAGAGTTTCAAGTCAGTTTGCCGAGAGTTACCCGAGCCAAGTTAGTAATTCATGCTTAAATCAGTGCGTAGACGTCATGGAAGTGCTCAGAAGGCCCAGGAGACGAAGATCGACTGTGAATTCGGCCAATTCTGAGACTTCCTATTTTTTAGGAAAAGTTGCTTTTTCGATTTTTCATTTTTGGCATTTTCGGACCAAACAAGGTTCCCTATTTTTTAGGGTTTGCTTTTTCTATTTTTAGAAAGTTTCTATTTTTGGAAAGTTTCTATATTTAGAAAGGTCCCGAGTTCTGAAAATGCACTCAGAAGTTCAAAAAACTCGATAGAACTCTCAGAAAATCAAAGTAAAAAAATTGAAAAATGATTGAAAAATCTGGAAGCATGAAAAATCAGACCAAAAACGTTGAAAATCTGGAAAAAATCAGTCAAAACCAGTTCAAGATCAATCAGATCTGAGGTTGAAATCATGGAAAATCAGCTCTGAAATAATGAAATTCATTTGAAATCTGGTCAAGTCAGAAATTCGCCATGGAAGAATGTCAAGAGAAAGAGGTATGAATGTCAGAAGGCTGGTGAAGTCCGCCCAGCACTAAGGAAGCATGTCCAAGCAGCAAGGATGCTCATCCTTGGATCCTCCAAAGTCCGCCATGCAGCAAGAGGCAATGTCCTTGGATCTTCCAAAGTCCGCCCAGCATAAGGATGCTCATCTTTGGTTCCTCCAAAGTCCGCCATGCAGCAAGAGGCAATGTCCTTGGATCTTCCAAAGTCCGCCCAGCATAAGGATGCTCATCCTTGGACCTTTCAAAGTCCGCCATATGCCAAGAGGCAATGTCCTTGGATCTTCCAAAGTCCGCCCATGCATGTGCTAAGAAGTCTTGAAGTCCGCCCTTGACATCCCTGACCCTTCCAAAGTCCGCCTAAGCATGTAAAATGAAGGAAAATCAAAATTTTTGCTAAGTGTTGGTGCCCAACAAAGAGAATTTCGAAAATTTTGCTAAGTATGAGGGCCTAAAAGGGTGGAGAATCCTTTCCAAAGGGATAGAATGATGAAAACAAATGCTAAAAAAGAGGGACATCCAAGAGGTTCGTCCAAAAGACCTATGAAGTCCGCCATACACTTGGAGGAGGTTAGCAAGGTATCAAAGACGTCTATGATGCTTGTCCAAAGCTAAGGCAAAGTCCGCCATGTTTGTCCAAAAGACTTATGAAGTCCGCCTAAGCACATGAAGAGGGAAAAGAATGATTTTTGGCTAAGTGTTAATGCCAAGTCCAAAGAAAAGTTCGAATATTTGCCTAAGTATGGAGGCTAGAGGATGAAAAATGAAGATTTTGGCTAGGAAGTATGACACTTTCAAGAGGTCAAATGCCAAGTTTGAAAGGACACGTGCTAGAAGAAGTTGGGATGTGGCAAGAAATAAAACAAATGTGCCTAGCTCAAAGGTGGAAAACAAATTAAATTTGCCTAAGTATGGTGAAAATGTTGAGAAATTGACAACTTTAGCCGAAGAAAAATGCACAAGGCAAAGAGAAAGGAAGGATCGTCCTTGGCTAGAAGGAAGAAGAATTTGTCAAGCGTCAAAGAAATTCGACCGATGAAGACACCCAGATGAGAATTTTGCCTAGAAAAATTTGTTTGAGTGAGGAAATATTTGACTTTGGCAAAAGAAAATTTCGCCTTGGCAAAGAAAAATATGGATCTGGCAATAAAATTTTCGACGGAATGGCTTGAATTTTGGTTTGGCTAGACGAAATTAAGGATAAAATTGGAAAATGCACTCTTAGCCAAGGAAAAACAAAGGAAAAATCGAAATAGCCATGGGTCCAAAACGAACGGGTTGGAATTAATTAAAATATTTTTAATATTTTAATAATTAATTTTCAACTATTTGAAATTTAAAAAATGCCTTGGACAAAATCAAATTTGCCAGACAAGAATTGGAAGAAAATAAAGTACGCCAGGCAGAGATGAAATCCGACAAGAAAAAGAATTAAATTCGCCATGAATTTAATTAAATATTTAATGTTTATTTAAAAATTCAAAAAAATCAAAGATAAACATTAAGTGAAAAATCGAATTTTTGAAGATCAGTAAGATTTGCTTGGATAAACTCGAGACTGATTCTTGTCGGAAAATAAAAGGAAACTTGCCTGTTTGGATAAATGAAAACAAATCGAGATCGAGAAAGATTATGGCAGTTGCTAAATTGAATTCAATCCTTCAGCATTATAATGAGTTTCAGCAACTCATTTTTTCACACACAGTTGAAGAGAAATTTAATCTTTCTCGAAATTATCAGGCAATTGGTTGATCAATAGGCAAAGTCGAATTTTCCCAGAGAGAGAAGCAGTGTTATGCTGGAGAATTTTTTCGTAGGAAAGGAAAAGAGATTTATTGAAAGCTGAAATTCTTCTGTGAAGAGGGGCGCACTTTTTCTTCTAAAAATCAGATTTTTAAATCTGATTTGCATTCGACAGTTCTTCACTGAGGTTTTGTGTTCGGTCAAATAAATTTACTATCTCTTTTATGTCCTCTCATCTTGACGGAGTTCTGGCAGAATTTTCAATTTCATCCAAGTCACTTTCAGCTTGCTTTTTCGTGATAATTTAATTATTTAACCAGCTGAAAGTAAATTTTCGAATCCAAGGCACGAAATTTAATTATTTGAAAAAGTCTTTATATTAATGTTAATTTTATGACTGCAGGTTGACAGACACGGCAGGCGAATTATCAAAGAAGCTGAAAATGAAGTTTGCCAGCAAGGGTGCTCAGAAAGAGACCAAGGTCATTTCAAAGTGGAAGAATGTCGTAGACACTGATCTCGGGCACGTTGACTTTGATGAATTCAAGAAAAGAGTGTACGGGCAGAAAGGGCTTCCCACAGCAATAGCCAGACGGATGGTCAGAAACGAGATATTCCAAGCAGCTGGATTCCCACCGGCAATGGATTGTGCGGAGTTGATGGTGGAGTGTGCTCTCCACTATGACGCTCAGAAGAGACAGATCATCGCACCTGATGGAAGAGTCTTGGCACACTTGGGCGAAGTAGCAATCCAGGAGACCTTCGGCATCCCGGAACATTCATGAACGGTCTATAAGACCAAGGAAGAAGCCAAAAGATTGTATGACAGCCAACCAGATTTGTGCGCCACAACAGTTAACAAGGTGTGGATGGACAAGCCTAAGCCTTCAATCAAGAAGTTGCCCAAGAGGCCTCGCCGAACAGACTTCAAGGAAGATTTTGGGGATATCGTGCTGATGCTGAACATAATAGCTGGTAACCCGCAAGGCGCCTTCTTCGAGAGCTGGATGTACTATTTTATAGATGAGATCACTTCTGGAGTCAAAATGTTCAATTGGTCACGGATGATAAGTGACAACCTCCATGAGCAATTGATCAACCTCGAAGAGACTAAGTCTTTTCATATGAGTTCGTATGTTGTATACCTGTTGGCCAGATCATACAAGTATCCGGGATTGATTTGCAAGGGCAAAATTGGCAACGGGGAGAACAAACTCAGGCCTTACGACTGTTATCCACAGCTCCAATTGAAGGAGAAGACTCACTTCAGGAGGGTGCATGATGCCTTCCTAATGCATATTACCAGAAAGCTTCAAGGAGGAGTGCATCAGAGGCTGAGCCACAAGGCGAAAAGTCTTATTAGTAAATACGGGTCTTGGTTCATCCAATTCCCGAAATTCACATATGTCAGGATCCAGGGATTTACTGGAAATCCCTATAAATTGCCCATCTATCCGACAAATCGGATGATCTTGCTCAAGGTTTTGAGACAATTAGAAGAATACCAGAATATTCAAAGGCCATCCAAGAAGGCGTCCGTCACATTCCCATTCTTCATCGGGAATATGTTAGAATATTGTCCATCAGCACAGGCAGCTGAAAGTGCAAGGTTGGAGATCCAATGGTATCCTTTCACGGCCTACAAGTCCAGGGTCAACTATGACCCGCATCATAACATTCGGACAGTGGAAGGGAGAAAGTACAAGCACAGGATGGAACTGGAGGATTTCTGGGCAAATGCTGCCGATGAGTATGAAGTTAGGCGGAAAATGTGGTCCAGGATGCCACTAGATTTCATGAGGACAATTGAGTTCTGCCGAGTGCCTGACCAGCTACAAGATGATGGAAACCACGTCCAGCCACGCTTCGAGGAAAGCTGACCTCTCCCTCCAGTGAAATGGTCAGAGCCTGAGCACGCAAACTTGGCAACCCTAATGAGGCTAGTGACTAAATACTCTCAGTGGTGGGTTGACTATCATGCCCAAGAATTGAGACAGAAAGGAATCACGCTCACATATGACCTGTTGAGCGAATCAGAGTCATATTCTTCTAATGCTGGTGCATCCCATCAGGACTTGGTCGGAATCGGAGAAAAAAGGAAGGAAATAATGCCAAGTGCTGAACCTGTTTCCAAGAGGCATAAAGGAGAACCTTCTCGGTCAGCGGTATCCAGGAATATTGACGAGTTGGTAGCTACTATTGACGATTCCTTGGTAGAAATGCTTGAACCTCCTGCAGCTCAGGAAATAAATGATGAACCTATTCAGCTAGATGATGAGGAGCCCTTATCACCTACGGGCACAAAAATCTTAGGTTCAGACAATGAGATCGAGGCTCGGAACAATGACTTCGAAGAGGGAATGATTTCCGCTCTCAGAGGGGTTGTGGATGTTCCAAATGAAGAAGAGGTCCAGGTAGAGGATGGGATTGAACAGTCGACCATTCCAGACTGGCTGTTAGAGAGAATGAAGATCCAGGTACCTACAGAAGCTCAACAAGATGAGGATGATACTGCCGATTTCTTGGCAAGATTAGAACAAGTCGCCATCAAGAAGCCTGCCAAGAAGTTCTCCACCATTCAGAGGAATGAGACGGGCAACCGTTCCGTGCATATTGCAGTACCTACGGTGGACAAGCCACAGGACGAGATCACTCCTCAGGAGTATGCTATAACCACCGTTGACCTTGGCCCTACCTCGAAAGGTCAGGAAGTAGAGGAGTTAGATAATTCCGTTTTGACCATCAAAGCGAGACTGGAGAAAGAAGTGGCTAAGAAGAAGGAGTATAAGAAAGAGGTCGAACGTCTTAAGGAATATATTCAGCATTTGACCTAGCCACTTGATTAGGGTAGTGCGATTGTTCCTCCTCTCCTCAATTCATCACAAGAGGTGACCAAGGAAGTCGAGCACGGAATGGTGACGGCCAAGGAAGCTCAGGACTGGATAGCGAGTGAAGGCACAAAAGCGGCCTTGTTCATGGAGAAGTTGGTGCTTGCTTATGGACGAACTTCTTCATTTCTTTCCAGACTGATGGATATGGCGGAGGCGTGGGAAGGTATTCCAGATATGCAGGAAAGGCTTATTCCAAGCCTTAGAGTCTTGAAGAGCACTCCAAGAGAGGAGTTGGTGGATAAAAGAGTGATTGCTGCAGGGGCAGCATATGATTTTCATCACTGGTTTTGGGCAGTGACTATACGAGAAGAAGTCTTGGAGAAGGCAAAAGTAGATGGGCTTGGAATTGAAGAACAGGTCAAGAAAATCCAGGAGAATATTTACATGACAACTATAGAGGTGTTCGGCCGTGAGATCATCCGGGAGAACGACATGCAACTGGAGAAATTGAAGCATAAAGTTCAAGAAACTTTCTTCTCGACCACTGGACCATTTTTGAGACAGGACTTTGTGAGAGTGGCAAGACTCTCATCCATTCGAAAGGATTTTGAGAAGCAGGAGGCAGATTGGGAAGGTACTTTTGCTAAATGTGCTGAGAAGTTGGACGGACTTGAATTCCGGATCAGCATGTTGCCACCTGTCACGATGGAGGAGGTCATTGCCGTAGTGTCCAGATTCGCCAAGCACAATGCTATTCAGAAGGATAAGGACGCCTCTCCTAGATAATAGCTGGAACTGCCACTTTACTGATTGATTTCTAGTTGATAACTCTTGTTATTTTGGGAAACCCTAATTAGGGTTTGGTTGTAATAATCTTGGCCGTTAATCTTGTTTTAATCTCGGCCCTTCATTTCATTTTTGAAACTCTATATAAACTGATGCTCTCTCACTTTCATTTGTGTGGAGATAGAATATGAAATTGTTGCATTGAGACTGTTTTGAATAATAAAAGCTCTTGAGCATGATTTGCCTTGAATAACTTCTTATTATCAAATAGTAAGCGAGGTTGCATATCATCTTCCGCCATAGATTAAAGTTAAAGTTAGATTAAGTAGAATTTGTTTTGAAAGTTGGTTAATTGAATGAAAGATTGATCGTATTGATTCAATGGTGAAGTGTAGCTCATACTTTCTTCGAATGGATGATTTGCATTCGATGCGTAAAGTTAGCCTGAGCTCTTAATTGTGGAAACTTAACTTCAGCCTCATTCGAGGTTTGAAAATTATTCTCACAACCCTTGAAGATTGCACCCATTTTGCGTATGTTGTCCTGCAGGAGGCGAAACAAAGTGTGGTTTATTCCCTTCACCGAATCCTTATTGTCTCTTGAGTTCTTAGGCATAGACTAGATTTCCTAAACCCTATCCTTTTTGCCATTTTTTTGAGATCCACCTTGAAAGTCCTAATCGAGAGCCTTTAATGATAAATTCCCTAAGTCCTGAACTTGTGAAGATTTTCTTACGTAAGTCCCCTTGTTTATTACCAGCATATCACAACGGCCATTGAGCTTATCCACACGTCGAGACCCGACTAAAGAAACCTTGGAATCGCCATATGATCTTCTCGCAATCTTAGCATACGCGGTGGTTTTTCAAGAGAGGATAGAGTGTCTTTGAACATTTTTATTCTGATGTTTGGTGTGTCATAAAACACGCATCAACAGATGCCAATTTACATTGTAAGATGATTATGTAGGCATCAAGGACGCAGTGAACCTTGAAATCAGAATTTGAAGATAGTGGCTGGAGGGGATTTGATCCCACTCTACTGAAGATTTCACCCACATTGGGTTTCTCCAGGTCAACCTTTGTGCTATACTTTGTTTTATGCCATGCTTGCTTTCATTTTTTGCTCTTTTTTCATCTTTTTTAATGCTGTTTTTTTAAGAAAAATTCATTTAGAAGACTTTTAGGATTGTCATTTGTAAGTTTTACTTCTAGAATTATTTATCAGTTTTTCATTGACTGCAGCCCTTAAGATTTGTATTGATAAAGCCTTAAAGGAATAGAACATGCACCCTGATGAGGTTACAAACAATTTTTTGAAACCGAAAAAGCATGTAGGCAAGATGAAAACGTGTAAAGAATGAAAGAAAATTATAGGGGAATTTTGTCAAACAAGTTGCTTACAAGTTACAACCAATGTGCAAGCCAAGTCAAAGCATAGCCAATGAAATCTTCAGATGTAAATGCAAATTATAAGAATTGCGTGGATGTAGAAGAATTTGAAGTAGTTTTAAAGGTAAAATAACATCCAAACCTCTAAAATCCATTATAGCAAATCAGACAACACTAGAAAAACCGGGTGAACTACAACTTACTAAATTAAATGTGATTCCAGAAGGTGAATAATACAAATAAATTTGAAAATACTGACTTGCCAAGTGATGTGATGGCAAACTGAGATTATGAAATTCTAAGGTTGGAATGCTGTAGCCCTTTTTAAGAGTGAGTGTTTTGTATCTGTTGCAACAGAACTAGATAGTGGCAAACCACTCACACACTATAGCTAAACTATCCTGATTACTGAAATGATCAATAAGTAAGCACTATGGCATTAGAACAAGCCTGTAGAATTGTGACAGGGTGTGAGGTTTACCTTCTCTTGTTTGATCTCTCATGAGCCCTATAACTCATAAGGGACTTATACGCATTCCAGGATAGGTAAGTGAAATGAACTTCTAGGGGCATTTATGATGCTTTGTTTCCATTTCTTTATCCCTTTATTTTCTGAGGAAAGATTTGCAGGACCACCGGTGATAAAAAGTGTTAACTGTTGGGTAGTTGGGAATCTGTTGGGGCAGTTATATGACCGCCAGGGCCATTGTAGGACATACATGGTGTTAGGAATGTTACATCATTAGCCGTGTTAGCACATTTGTTATGGCTTGTTAGAATATCATTTGCAGGTTGATATTATATTATAATATTTGGTTTTATGAGTGTTTGTAGGGATTTGATTTTTTAAAATAACTCATCTATGTAAAGGGATTTGTGATAGGAGGTTTCCTATAATATAGGAGATGAAACTCCTATACATTTGTAGTATCTTATTGAATGAAAATGAGAAATAAAAGTGTTTTATTTTGTGTATAAAATTTTATATGTAGCTTCTATAAACTCTGCTCATATTTCTGATATGGTATTAGAGTGTGCAAATTTGTTGACTGTGAGCTAGTTGGGAATACTTGCTGTATGTAAAAGAACAATAAGAGAAATCTGAAGCAAAGGCATCACACGGTGATTCACAAAAATAGTATAAAGCTTTAAGACATCACCATGTACTTTTTAGCTTCATTGAAGTGGCTCAAATTTCCAAATGGGTTACATGCATATTCATTTCAGAGGGCTTATAGTGCATGTACACCGTCCAATACAATATGGCAAATATCCTCTATAATTAGGAATGCCTACTCTCTTCTCGTCATCTGCTTCTTCAATTGCATTAGTGAATGTAGTTGTGTCACACATCAAACCCCTCTTTTTCTCATCAGTACCATCATAGTTTCTTCTCTTTTTGCTATTGATCTTCTTGAGGCTTGATTAAAATGCGCTTCCCCCTCACCCCCATATCTGCTTCGTCTATTGTAGTTTATACAAGCATCTAATTCCTCTGTTCTATCTGCATCTTTATTTGAATTTCTAAATAAGGAAAATGGGGAATTGGATACCTGTTTTAGAGGCAGAGATGATTTTGGAAGGAAAATTCTGAATGAGAGACTGGCTAGTGCGTTTTGGTGTTTATAGTTGGTGGCAATCCCATTGACGAATGCAAGATTTGCAGGCACGGAAGGAGATCTAGATCTTGGTGCAATTGCATGCTAATGCCCATCCTGATCTATGACTTGGGCCTGGTTATACAACCCGTATTTTAGTAATAGATTGACAAAAACACTATAGAGCTTCACATACATGTTGGGCATTTTTGACAGGTATACCTATCCGTCTTTCAATGTATAGAACATAATTTGATGTGAGATATCTGATGATGCAAGTGATTTGAACCTTGCCTGTATGTTTAATTTGTATCACAATTGGAGATACTCCATCAGTATATATGCTTAAATGAGGGATAATCAAGGTGGGAAGCCTTTAAAGGAAAGAAAATCAATGCAGGCAACCTTAAAATCCTTGCAGACCAGCAACATAGATTCAAATTGGGCGTGCACAAATGAATGGTCGAATAAAGTTGGCAAATTACGGCAAAAAATAATCTGCTTTGAGACGAATGAAGCAAATGAAAAAGCATTATCAATGTAAATATTGAGTAAAGATGTGTTTTGACTGTTAATATCAATAAGATGATTTTGTTAGGATAGTTGTAGGTGAGAGGTGAGAATGTAATAGAAGGTGCAACGAGTGTGTAGGTAGGAGTTATTGCAGTCAAAGCAACAAACACATCTGGCTATTGGATCATGCATAGATAAGAAGAGGAATGAGTTGTGTTGAGCACAATAGTAAGAGCATATTGGCATGTGACATTGTTGTTCTAACTTCATGTGGAATAAGCTCAGACACATTATATAGGCATTGAGCTATAGTAGAAGGGACACAGTAGCAATATAATTGAGAGTGAGGCAAAGCAGAACAACTTAAGGTGGGCTGTAATGAGTGCAGTTACATCAATCAAGACAATAAGTTGAGTCATTTCATTTTATTTAGTTTGGTTTTTAAGATCTACGTTTGTGGATTGAGTAATCTTGAAATGTATTATTAGTTCATAAGGAGATATTTTGTGTCTTAGTCTAAAAGTCAAGTTGTATCATTTTTTAGATTAGCGTCCATTTTTATGAGTTGCTAATTTTGTGTCAAAATTATAAAAAATAAAAATTGTCTTAATTGTAATTGGATGCATTATAGCTTTTAGGTGTTGTCCATCTTATGGGGGGCATTCTAAAATTGAGCTTCAAAGACAAATTTGCTAAGTAGCAAAACTATTGGAGGATAGAGGGATAGGAAGTTGGAGGACATTCAACAACCTCTTGCAAAATTTTTTTATTGACAAAACTACTTGTGCCAAAATGACTAAAGCCAAGATCAGTTTCTAGGTGGCAACAATAATCATCTCATATCATTTGTGATTAGAGTGGTAGAGATCTATAATGATGGTTGCATAAGCAAAAGAGAGAACTTAGTTCTCAAATTTTCTATGTTGTGATTGGATGTGTATGTCCCCAATCACATTTGTTGAATGATAGTGATTGGATGTGTTTGTTCCCAATCACATTTGTTGGGTGATTATGATTGAATGTCTTTGACCCCAATGATAATTGTTGTGAGCAGAAGCGTATGTCCCTATTCATAAGCTTGATGTTGGATAGAAGTGTTTGTCTGTATCCAAATTTGTTGTATGACTTTGGATGGAAGTGTTAGTCCCTATCCTCGGTTGCATGGGTAGATGTGTTTGTCCCTATCCTTGGATAAAAGTCTAGTATGGTTAGTCCTATTGAGGAAGCATAGTGAAGTGAGTTCTACTATTGCTTGTCATGAGTAGATGTGTATGTCCCTACTCATAACTTAAGTTTTTGATGAACTACGAATGTGGTCATCAAGTATTGCTAGTTCACCTATCCTTATTTGGAGAATGATGTAATATGGGGGGTGCTAGGAATATTACATCAGTACGTGTGTTAGTACATTTGTTATGGTTTTTTAGAATATCATGTGTAAGTTAATATAATATTATAATATTTGGTTGTATGAGTGTTTGTAAGGATTTAAGTTTTTAAAATAACTCATCTATGTAAAGGGATTTGTTATAGAAGGGTTTCTATAATAAAAGAGATGAAACTCCTTTACATATGTAATATCTTATAGAATGAAAATGAGAAATAGAGCGTATATGTATATATATATATATATGTTTAGCTTCTATAAGCTTTACTCATATTTTTGATATATGGGTGGTTGTAAAAATTCTACTAGTGGTCCTACGTCTTCTGAAAGGAAAATGAATATGGGGAAGAAACACCAGATGCACATTGAAAGAAATTTGTTCTAATGCCATGAAGAATTTGATAATCATATGTAATAGAATGAAGTGATATCGGTCAACTCAAATTGCAAAAACGAAGTACTCCAAAATGAAGAGAAGAACACAAATAGACATGGTGATGCCCTTAGTTAAAGGTTTTTGTTGTATATAAAAGATATGAAAAGATTGCAGAGAAATCATTGATGCTCTAGGCATTAAATTTTTTGAATAAAGAAGTGATTGAATTACAATGAATTAGATAACATGGTGTGAGGAATGCCTTCCATATATACAATTCGTATACATGAAAATAGGATAACCAACTTAGTCAAGCTAGATATCCCAATATAATGTAATTTTATCCTTACACATGCAAGACACTTAATGAAAGTTGTCTTGATAACACATGTAAGTACTATACTATGTAAAAGGTACCAAAATGATAGAAAAGTTAGCCCTAAGGTGTAACACATATTGATAACTTAATGGGATTCATAGGAAAGAGGTACAACTCAAGATTGCAATCTCCAACATCCCTTCTTAAGATTAATTAGCGACTAAGCAATAGGTTGATCGTGTAATCCTCTAGTAGGGGAATCTCTCGAAGTTCAAATTGGTTTTCAGGAGAAATGAAGATGTGTTGAAATCAATTGCTTCTATCGAGATAGAGAGGTCTAACTTTGATTCTACAGGTCTAATCTTTGTTATTCCTGTAGATAAGGACAGTGTCCAAAAGAGTGTACTTTTTCATCTCATATGGGAGAAGAATCATCAAATATGTTTGCTGGTCGTTGATTTCATCCAATGTATTAAAACAGTCAAATCCTCATAAATCTGACATTTAAAGTCTAATTATCATGATGGATGTCAACCATTGGATAAGGCCAATATTGATTTGCACATGTATCAAAGCTAACCATAAGTCAACACTCATAAGCAAATAAATTCGATTGTCGCATAGGGACATGTTGAGTGCTTAATCTCTAGGTCCATCTTTTGATTGTTATGCAAATCGAAAGGTCAGCAAAACAACTAAATCTTGTGAGAGTTTCTTACATATTCAGACCTATTAAAAAATATAAGAATACTTTGAATGACATCAAAGTGCATATAAATGCATAGTTCTTTGAACCAACTTTCCAATGCTTCAAGAATAGGTTTAATCAGAGTCCCAAATGCAAAATATATGACTTTGAAATGATTAAATAGAAACAAACTTGTGACATCCAAATGGATGTCAAATTTATTCTGAATATATACTGCCCTAAATTGACAAATTTTTGGTGAGCAAAAAATGAACATTGGTTTTTTCTTTATTCAAAATTTCTAGATATACACTCATATTTCACAATTCCACAATTCCACAATATGCACCCTTAGGGTGAAATTATCCTGAATTGATAATGAGTGTTTCATTTTTGCTATGATACCATCAAGAATTTGATTACCATATATAAAACGAATAGAGTGATGCTGGTCACAACTCAAATTGTAGAAATCAAATAATCCAAAATGAAAAGAAGAACACAAATAGATGTGGTGATGCCCTTAAACCAAAACATACAAAAAGACTTGAGAGAAATCCTTGATGCCCCTTTACACACCAAATTTTTTTAATAAAGAAATGATTAAATCACATTAAATTTGATGAAATGATGAGAAGAATGTCCTCCATTTGTACATCATTCCTACTCATGGAAAGAGGATGGCTGACTTAGTCAAGAGACATATCTCGATATGATAATGCTATCCTTGCTCATGTAGGCCACTTAATGAGAGTGATGTTTCTAACACATTTGGGCTCTATACTAGGTACAAGATACCAAAATAAGGGAAAGGTAACCCAAAGGTGTACAACATGTGATAACTCTCTGAGATTCTGTTGGTGTAAATATTTCACTTCACCTAGGATAGTGTTCATCCTAAGTGTAATATAGCACCTAGTGATTAAGTTACTTAGGATATTAGGAATATTTGCTTACTCTCACCTAGATAGCTAATAATGACATGTGTTCACATTGACTTGAAGAACACAAATGCCATCATTGCCTCATCACTCCTTGATTGATGGTGGTTAGGTGCCACCATTGCGTTATCAATCTTTGATTAATGGTAGTTAGGTGCCACCTCTCTTTAGCCAAGGTCGTCTAGATCTCAATTAGATCGAGTTAACTCACCTTTTGATTGTGAGTGATTAGTGCCACCTCTATTTAGTCAAGGTCACCTCTATCTCAATTAGATTGAGATGACTCACCTCCTGATTGGGAGTGATTAGGAGTTAAACTCTTACCTCTTGGCCATGTCATCTCCTTGATTCATGGATCCAAGAGGTCTGTATATTTGTGATTTACTCTTTGTAATTATGCTCCATAATATTGAATATAGAATATCTTTATTCATTTTCTTTGTTTTATGATTAGTTTATAGGCATTAGGTACTAGGTAAAATTGTTGTTTGTGCAAAAGTCTAACATGCTATTAGAGCCATGGTGTCATATGGCTAGTCCTATTTTGGGTAATGGAAACATGCAGATCTATGTTTTTGGCATATTTGGTGAATGGTGTAGCTATTTTGTGTTTAGAATTGTATCTAGAACAACCAATTTGCTAAGATCAGTTGTTGGTTTGTGTAGATTTGGCAAGTAGAAGCTTACCAATAGGAATGAGGGTTTTCTTTATTTTTGTGTAGGGATATTTTTGAGAGCATCTTGGGCATTTTTGACCTACAAAATTTGATCATATTTGTCAATATTTTTGACACTATACCATATGAAATCTCAATTGTACTGTTGCTTGTACCAACACCGTACAAGTATCGATGGACAAGTGTTGGCATCATCCTATCCATGTATGAGCATCTATTGTATAGAGATATCTTGATATTTAAAAGGATGAAAAATTTGTATTCGTTCTTTAAAAGGCCGATATTCTTTTGTTTTGTTTTTGTACTTGACACACATATGTACTTGTGCATGTGTTCGTAAGGAAAAATTATTAAAAACAATATATTCAATTTTAAAAAGCCAAAGCCTCCTATAGAGGCTAATTTATTGGGAGCTATGGGCCCTTAAATCTTGTGACCCCATTGTTGTGGTGTTGGGTTTGTGCCCAACAGCCACTCTAGTTAAATAGGAATAGGCCTATTACATTGGACCTAGCACCACAACTTGGGCATTGTTTTTCAAACTCTAAAGGGAGGTACAGTCCTACAGAGCTAAAATCTTCCTTGATGTTTTAATTAATAATAATAACTCAAGCATGGGGTGCTAGCTGTATAGTTTTCATCATAAGTTATATTTAACTCCTATGACTCTACATTTTAACTAGGTGCCCCATATTTTGTCCTTTGTGCACTCCCTTGCTCTATGTTGCGATTTCTACATTCATAAATTCACATAGTGTGCTTTTCTTTTTTGCCCTTTACCACTAAGGCTTTGACTTTAATATATAGTGCCTGTGGGGAATGTGACTGACTTTTAAGTCAAAACAATAGTAAAGCAGCTTTATTGTAACCATTCTGCACTTTACAAATCAGCGAGTTGACAATGGGATATTATTGGAATATCCTTTAGATGTTACGGCTATATTTTAAAGTTTGAGCTTGAATATTCTTTGGTTCTTTTTGTTGCCCACTTTAGGCACTTTATGCAATCATGCTTTGTAAACATGCACCAATGATAAAGTGTCAAACCTTGTATCTATTTGAGAGGGTTATACAAGTCTTTTTTGGGGTTGCTATAATGATGAATTGAGATAAAGTTCCATTTTGGGGGGTTGCAAATATAAATTTGGCAGCTAATTTCACTCTTTTGTTGTCACTCTAGACAAAGGAAACTATTTGTCCTAGAAGGAAGAGATAAAGAATTGCTACCTTGAGCAGGATCTACTGCCCTATCTCCATGGACATATTCTTGAGCCAAGTGACCATGAATAAAAATGTGCTTGGTAAAACTTTAATGACATGATCTACATACTAATATTTCTTATAATTTTTGAGGACATCCTATATCACATATAGCACACTGATTAACCTATCAGGCTATCACTACTATGACCATAATCAGGCAGCTGAATGGAGATTTTGAACCTCCAACATGTTGTGATATTCCCTTAGAGAACCTTACACATTTGGATGAAATTGAAACAACTGGTCCTCTTGATGCCCCATCTATATCTGTTCATAATCACACCGCTGATGTGAGTAGCTCATGGGATGTGTAGTGTAGTCATTTGACATGCACTCAGTTTCTAACACCTTAGGCAGCTTCGTGACTTGTGCATACTTAGGCATCTGATATGGATGTCATCTTGGATTTGCAATGTAGTCACGTGACATGCACTGAGATTCCACCTTCACCTGTTGCTTCTATAGGGTTTAGACATGCTTCACTGAGGGCTTCCGAAGATTCTTTGCAATGGCATGCATTGAGATTCCATATCCATACCACTTTGGCATTTGTTGCAAATTCATTTCTACATGGTTTTGATAAACCATATTCTTTAGTTAGGGCTTGGGACTCTTGATTTGATCGTTGGACCATGAAGCATTTACATGGGGACCATTGCGTAGCTTCCAAAGACACACATTTGTTTTCTTTCCACTTATTCCTTTCTAGAGTGGGAAGATCTTTTGCATTCACCTTATGGTTTCCTTCTTCCTAGGGTGAGAAATATTGTTCGGTGAGCATGGATTCTCTTCAACATTAAGAGTTGAGCATCCACCATTAGTGCATGAGGCATCACATCTAAGGGGTGCTATCTAGTCTCTCTCTTTCTTTTTTGGGGGCGGGGGAGAGGAGGGGGGGGGGGTGTTTCTCTCTCCCCTTCTTTCGCGGGGTATCATTATACATGGGTACCTATCATGGCACTGTTGTCGGGACCCATTTCTGTTTCCTCGTATGTTACACTTAAGGGGAGGTGTTGGTTTAAATATTTCACTTCACCTAGGATAGTGTTCATTCTAAGCGTAATATTGCAGCTAGTTATCAAGTTTACTTAGAACAATTACACAAAAAAAGGAAATAAAATTGACACTTTATTTATATACTAAATGACATAATATTCTCGAGAAATAAGGACAGTAATGAAAACCAGTGAGAATAAGTATAGATCTCTTTAAACATGTATGCGGTTATAACATATAAACAAGGTCACCAATGGAGTATGTGATGAGCACATATTTATATTGAGAGGAGGGGGGGAGAGGGGTGGCGTGAATTATTTTAAGATAATCTTTGACTTATTTAAAATTTAACAACCACAATAATAGCAATCATGCAAGATCTAGCAAATAAGAAAACACAAGATTTACGTGGAAACCCTTTCGGGAGAAAACCACAAAGAAAGACTACTTGGATCTATTGTCTGAATCCAGCCAAAAATAAATTTGTAGGTACCAACCCACTGGAGACACCAATACCCAATACAAAGCACCAACTTAGCAAGAGACATCAATCTCTTCAATTAGGAGGCACCAACTGCCAAATGAACAAAGTTTTCGCCTTCTTGAATATTTGCTTCTTCAGTGGATGATGATCATTTGAATCTCCTTCATAAGATCTGCTTGTAAATGATGCAACGTTTTTCACACATGTACTCTCCTTCAAAAATCGTCTTGTATTAGAATGATATCACATTTTTCACACACACTTTCTCTTCCAACTCTCCAACATCCCTTCTCCTTTTTTATATCCCATCATGCCTCTTCACGGAGAGGGGTGATTCTTCCAAGGAAGTTGTCCCCTTTCAAAGAGATGTGTGCCTTCCCTTTATTTCAATATAAATTGGGACGATTTGTCCCAAACATGGGCGCCACAACATGGGGGTCAGCCAGCCCTTAGGATTTTTCAATAAAATCATAATAAATCTATTTTTTTTAATTTAATTCTCCTTTATCATTTATGCTTTATATTAATTCTCCTCCTTTGACATGAATAATAATTAATAAATTATCATGACATTAATTCTCTTTTTGACATCAATGACAATATTCCAATAGTGCGTTGGTTGGACAATGGTTAAATATAGCTGCAAAACTACATATGCTTTGTAGGAACAAAACATGGTAAGTTTATTTATTTATTCAAATATAACAGGACATAACAGCAGCTTGAGTATACCATACATGGTATCAAATTGAATACTCCTAGACAGAAATAACAAAACTATGTTATTTAATGTCAGCAATCTAGTAATGCTTCTTTGCATGACTAAGGTTCCACTCACATGTTACCTAATTCAATCTTATGGGGGGATTTCAGCATATAATGTTTTTTCCATTACACCTTGGGGTAATCTTGACTTGTAATTAGCTTGATGTAACCACAGTTGAAGTGTGCTATCTTATTATCACATGAGAATGATACCACTTTTGGGAAAGGTGACATAAATGGTCAACGATTGAAACCTATCAAAAGTGGTCCATGAAAACAAATTGAGCCTGCTTATTGATGTGCTCAAATCTAATTGGCTTTTGTTAAAGCTAATGTTTTATGTTTTCTGTTTATTGGCAAGCTAAGATGGACAAAACAATACACACCATGTTTCAGGTGATAGGAGAGAGCTAGAGTCATCTAGGGGTTAATCTGTAAGTCTGTGGAAACTCCTTGACGTATTAAGCTTCTTATATATGGTAGTATACAGATTGCCTCATTCACAGTGTATTTGTCTCTCTTTTTGTGTGTGATCTTAAAATCTTCTTCATTCAGTGATTTAGGAATATCGTTTTAAACTACTGGGAAGCGGGAACAAACCCATATTAATGCTGGTTGGTGCCTATGCAAAGGAAGATTTAAGTACTTAAGGTAGATTAAAGAAATTTGCAGGAGAAATTAAACATCTTTCAGAATACACTGGACTCAAGAAAATTTTATTTTTGAGGCCAAGATTCCTTGACCTGAAGGGATTCCAAAATTTGTTTGTTCCCTATAAGAAAAGAATTCATTTTGTTTGTTAAAAACAAATGACGTTCTTTGGAGTGAAGAAGTTTGCAGGAGAAATTAAACATCTTTCAGAATACACTGGACTCTTGCTTCAAGCTGAATTAAATTCCTTACTGCCTCCTCCTGGGAGTGATCCTCTCCTTGAATACATTTGGATGATTAGAACAGCTGCAAAGTGTTATAGCACTCAATAGGATTGACTGCTATTTGGTTCCCTTAGAAATTAAGGTGTAAGTGTACCTTGCTTGAGGATCCATCCCTTCTCAATCTGGGGTAAGTGAAGAATATTAAGAAAGCATTGGCTATGCTGGTTGATTTTAGAATCGAGTTTTTTTGGAAAAGAGTAGTCTTTGCCTTCTGTGACATGTGCAGATGTTAGCTGTTCTAGGCATCCCAAGGAAGAAACTTCCCTTGTATCCCTGCTGTTGAATTGATGCAGCACTCTGTCCTCTGGAGTATTATAATTTGCATTTTTCTGATTTTTTTTAATCTACAGTAGACCTGCATTTAAATCCCGTCTGTTTGGGCCTCATAAACCTCACCATTTTTATGGTAAGAGTAGGGTTATTTTACTAGGCATCAGTTTTTTGAGTTGGAGTATTTTCTGTTTTGTACGAGGACTAATACTGAACTACTGTTTGGTTGACCATGTAATGCCACCTCTATTTAATCTCTATCTCCTAGAATAACATTTTACTAATATTTTCCTATAGGCCTATAGTAGACTCACTTGCATTTAAATAAGTTAGTAACAGATCCACTAAATGCTGAGAATGTTAGAAACCAAATTTAGACTTTGCTTCTAGTCCTGAGACATGCTGTAGTTGACATTAATCTATATGCTCCATATTTTATAAACATATTTTTTTAATTTAGTATAAAAAATGGGTAATGAATTTTTGTGTGGCAAAATAAATTATGACCTTTTTCTTTGTAATTGTCGTTTCTTGTTTTGTGTTGTATTTTAAACTGAAATTGATGACTCAAGATTTTGTTTCCTGTTCTGTTCAGGTATTTAAGAAGCTCACTGGTTTTTTGAAGTCTCTTGGTGTCAAGGCAGTGTTTGACACGAGCTGTAGCAGAGACTTGTCACTTATTGAATCCTGTGGAGAATTTGTCAAGCGATACAAGGGACAGTTTGAGAGTGGTGTTGAGCAACTGAAGTCAAGCCTACCAATGTTGGCATCTGCTTGTCCTGGTAATTCTGTTGTTTCATTAAGTGGTGTAGTAGTAACCAGCTTCCATCGCCCTAGATAAATTTGCAAATTCCTTTCCATGTAGGGTTATTTCTTATAACATGAACATTTATGTGGATTGTGGTATGTGTGATTTCTTGCTGTAATAGCAAGGCTATGGTAATTAAGTTCAAATTCTGAAATATAATATAATTAATTTGAAAATAATAGTGAAAGTGTATTTTATAATTCCTTTTCCATTTTCAACTTTGCTATGTATGTTTGCTTGTACATTGAATACTGCTACTATGGTCACGAGATTGAGACTTGGAGAAAACTTGGGAAGCTGATTTAGGACTTGGACAAAGACTTGGTAAAAAATCTAATAAATAAACAATTATTGTCAGTGATAATGTAGTTTTAAATTTTTAATTGTTTTTCTGTTTCTTTTTCTGGACTCAGGTTAGACTCATTGAGTACTTGCTGAGTCTCATACCAATAATTGTGATTAATTTATCTGAGAATTGAGCAGGTTTGCAATTTGTTAAATTATTGTAACTTGTAATCATTATTGCTAAAACTTTGTTAATTTTTTGTGGAGCAATTCATTTACCCATATGTGACTTGATTTTCTGATGTCATTAAGCAAATTTAATAATTTATAGTGACAAATTTCATTTCTTATTATTTTAAACATGAATATTCTGTTGAATAATCCCAGTAAAATCTATATTACTGTCTTTCTAGAATATAAATTTAGCATGCCGTTGATGGCAAAGTGTGATGGTTGAGATTTGTGGCTGTTTGGTTGGCCACTGAGGTTCAAATCCCTGCTCAGCCAGAATGCTCACAGGCCTTCTACCCCTAGTGGGCTTCCATTCTCATGGGTTTGGATGCTGCCATGCTGGTCTTGAAAGTGCACGTTCTGCATGCCCGGGGACCAGGCCCCTGTTTGTGTCCTGTTGGCTGTGGGATTCACTAATACTCCTCATTAATCTATGAAAGAAATAGAAAGCAAATTCAGCATGTAATTTTAGTGTTTCTAAAAATATTGCTAATGTCTAGTGGGCTGTTAAAAGTTAAACAAAACTATTGTATGTCTATATGACTTGTTAATATCATTGCATCTCTTTGCAAGGCCAGAGGTGCATCTCTTTCCAAGGCCAGATGGCATTGTTCTTGAAGATTTGCATCACTTCAGAGTTAGCAGACCATTCTTTTCCATTGGGCTGTGTGTGTGTGTGTCAGATGTATATAAATGAAGCTTTCAATAAACACAGAACTTTATACCTTTATTAAAAAAATGTGGGCAAAGTGGAAACCTGTCATTGGTAAATGTCATAAGACCTTGGCCTGGAAGGAGAACAAAATCATAAAAGCTTTAATTGCATCAGCCAAAAGAGTAGAGGTAAAACTAATTCTCATGCCTTCTGTTAGTACAGTGAGTAAAAGGTGAAACAACTGCTATGCAAGTACTAAAAATCTAAAAGGAAGAATCCTGTCATGATTGCTTAATGTATGTGCAATAGACCAAGAAGTATGATTTATGAAATTTATGACAGATTCAATGTAAATCTATTATACCAAAAAGTGAATGATAACATCTACACTAACGGCAGATGGATATTTATAGTGTTCACTAGTTCTATGGCTTAAGGGACAACTTTGTAATAGGCTTAAGGGACAACTTTGTAATAGATTATAATATAATACAGTTTATATATATTAAAATATAAGCTTTTAGACCAGGTATGGAACAAGTAACTCCAAATGGATCATTCTAATATGGTGGGATGTGTAGACATCACCGTCAACACTCATACTATGCAATCACATTCAAAATCAACAAAACCAAATTAAGTAAGAAAGGTGTGAAGAAAAGTAGTCAGAATTTTTTTATTATAAAGTAAAAAATTCTCAGGATTTTTGGGACCCTCAGAAAACCTTTTGGAAGCAGAGGCAAAAGTTTTTAGCAGGATTGGGCAAATTCGGCACTTGCCAAATTTGTCTTGTGGAAAATTGATATTTCAGTCGTGCTGAATCTGTAATACATATCCATCTGTAATATATTTGTCACAATATAACAGAATGCGTTTAGGGCATGGGTTTCCTACAAGGCACTCTCCAGATGAGTGGGTTCTCCGAGCGGGTTCTCCAATTGCTCTATTGCTTTTGTGGAGATTTCTTCCTATCAATGATGGGACTTTGCATTTAATTCTCGCAAGATATATGAATGGTAGTACAGATTTTCATATTTTGGCATGGCATTAGTAATGATTTTCAACAAGTTGGATTATT
>VDFB02281054.1:0-29719 GCA_007258455.2 Sequoia sempervirens | reverse complement strand
AAAAGTTGGAGAGTGGTTTTGTGATGTCGTTAGTTCGAGATACATCCATCTTCTCATGTTTGACGGATGTAAGGATGTGGCGATTTGGGATCCAGGTGGTGACATGCTTGGCACATCATTTTGTGTGGATCTTGATGAGTTGCTTCACCACTCTCGACATGGTAATGGTTATATTAGAGTGGCGCAGTGGAAGTCAGTAGGCATCGAGAATGGCAGACTTCCAATTTGGCAGTGGGACCTAGGATATTCTATGCTTGGTAGATTGCTTCATATTTGGAGAATGATTAACACAGCTGTGGAGTTTAGTTTTATCTTAATCCAATTGATGCAGAAGACATACAGTGGGGCTTTCTATAGGCTCATTTGGGATTCCGGTATTCAGGTGACAAGCTAGGGTGTTTAGGTGTGGATTGCTTGGGGACAAGCAATCTTGGGGAGGGCGGATTGTAATGTCCCCATTTTTGGGTCCCCTTGTAGTGCAGTTGGCATTGACCTTGTGGATGTGTGTCAACATGATCAAAGGAGTTATTTGATGATTCCAATGAGCTCAAGAGGTCTGGAGGACTCATATGCCACTTTTTTAGGTGATTTCTAGCTTTTGGTGTGCCCTCAAAGATTCTTGGAGAGGGTGTCTATTTATAGTAAGTCACCCGGATGGCTGCGATTATCATTATTCTTCGGTGTGATCACTCCTATGCGGTCAGTTTTTGAATCCAATGCATTTCAACAGTTTTTGTAAAATGGGTGCATTAATGGTTTTATTTTAATTATTTTACTAAGGTCACTAAATATTATTTAAAATATGTAATGTCCCTTGTCCTAATTTGCCCTAGAATGTGCCTATGGGTCACAATCTCCACAAACTAGGGTTAGGGTTTTCACCTTATCAAATGAATAGCTCCTTGATGAGGTAATTCAGACCCTGCAACTTGCATTCAATCCATAAACAACATTCAAACATGCATCTATATATATATACATATTTTCTAGCATTAATCCATGGCAACATGTTTATAGATTATCAACAATGCAGCTATTGTGAACTAGGAGGAGTAACATGGATGGGTCCGCCTGAAGCCATTTGCCAAGCCTAAGAGGTCGTATACCACAACTCTCCTTGTTGGTGACTTGTACCTGCTTTCCCCATCCATGTCACTACCTTAGAAAACACTTTGCCTACTTGGTGGAATCGGGCAGAGCTCACCAGCGGTCCAGGTGCTTCCACTCATCCATAGCCCATCCTCTCCTTGGGTTTGGGCGGATCTTAAGTGGGATTTCCACTCATCCATGGCCCGTCCTTTCCTTAGGTTTGGGCGGATCTTAAGCGGGATTTCCACTCATCCAGGGCCCATCATTTCCTTAGGTTTGGATGGATCTTAAGTGGGATTTCCACTCATCCATGGCCCATCCTCTTCTTAGGTTTGGGCAGATCTTAAGTGGAATTTCTGCTCATCCATGGTCCATTCTCTCCTTGGGTTTGGGCGGATCTTAAGCGGGATTTCCGCTCATCCATGGCCCATCCTTTCTTTAGGTTTGGGCAGATCTTAAGTGGGACATCTAGGCACACATCACTGTCTCAGCCCCTTTCCCATAAGCAAGTTTCAAACAGATTCAAACACTCAGATTTATTTTTAGGCAGTAATATGCAATACTGGTCATGGCTTCTCAAGACCACATCTAGATCCATGCCTAAGAAATGACAGATACTAATGCTTATCTACTCCTATTGATTATTCCATCATAAATATATCAACTCATAATACAAACCGGATCTTTATTTGCCAATAGGTCTCTTACCTTTATTCCCAATTGATCTTTTCTTCACACTTAGAAGGTATTGTTAGTGTTGATGAAATGGATGAGAATCTACCATTCATACTTATTAAAATATCATAATTAGTTATAAAGCTTAATAATTGCTGCAAGCATCATTATTGTGTATTCACATGTAATTCACACATCTACCTACACATACATACATATATATGTGTGTGTGTGTGTGTGTATTTGATTCTATGAATATTTAACTGACCTCAATATAAAAATTAGAATTACAGTTCTTGGTTCTGCTTGTGTCCTCATTATTCTGGAGAGTATTCCTCCCCCTTCTTTGAACTGAAATCTTTTCAAAGTATGCACAAAATCTTCTCTTATTCCCATGACATCCTCCTATAATGTTCTGCAGCAACAGTATTTACTTACAGTAGATATCACGATTTATTCCCTTATTTCCTCTTTTTGAATAAGACAAATTTTGTCTTATTTGACTCCTCTCTCTCTTTTCTTCCTATTTCTCATTCGATGCCCCTTTTGCGTGAAATGTTCTGCCTTATATAAATCATCCGATCTGCTTCTAGCCATGTCCCTTCAAGCTTCACACCCTTTGGCATTGACCACTCCTTTCTAGGAGTGATGCATCCTTTGCTTTCGGTAGTTGCTCATTCTAATAACCATGGATGGTGGTTGCTATTTGTTTATTGGTAATCACTATGCCCTCTTTAGAGATTGCTGGTTGTTAGTTTTATTTAGTTATTAACCAAGGTGTATTCACTAATAATAATGTTGGGTTTTCTGAATATTATTTTTTTAATTATTAGTATGATATTTATAATTAATTAATTGTTCTATTGGACATGACAATTGTATGATAATTATAATATTATCTAGGACAACGATGTTTGAATTGCAGTTGTATATATGCATATATTCTAGATATTTATTTCCTTAGTGTTACAATCTTGGGGACATTACAAAATATTTTAAAAGCACCTTAGTGTCATAGCTCATCGGAACTGAGATGAAATGTTTTAAATCATGGATGCATAAAACAGGGGCCTTGCATGTCAATTATGATTATTTTAATTAAAAGGTCCTTTTCGGAGCTTAATTAATCTGCAGCAGGCCGTATACCTGTAGCTGGGCGTGAGGGTTCTCTAGAGCTGGTTGACTAGGTTTTCAGGCTGCAACCACTCCATTTTGTGGTGTCCAGGGCAGAAGAACAGATATGCATCATTTCTGAGGCATGATAATGAGATTTTGAAGAGTGGCATCCAAGTTTGTGAGCCTTCAATTTGCTGGTCAAACAATATCAGACCTGCAACTTTGCATTTTGCCAAATGGGTATGATTCCAATGTATCTTGATGCAATAATAAAATCTGGGCTCTCTTCCGTTTATGCATTTTCCTATCTTTTTAGCTATTTTGCAAATATTTGTATTTTCGTGTTACCTGGCAAAAATCACAAAAAAATTCAGAAAAGCTTAAAAAACAAAAAAAAAAAGAAACAGACAGGGGGGGACATCACAAAAGCCCTAGAAAAATGCACCAAAAACTTGGCACAATTGTTTGCTTGTATGTAGATGCGATTTTCTACCTGTATATGGTTGCAATTTTTAACAATAAAAATCCACCCACGATTTTCAGTTTGCAAACCTTTTCATGTGACCTGCTTTGATACCATGTTATGAAATAAAATAGAACACAAATATATTCTATTAGATTCGATCTATGAATACATTGATGAAGACCGTATTTGTCAATGTTATTTTGTAATGAGTCCCCGACAATTGGTTGCCAGTTGGTAGTTACCAATGGTTGGTGTTCTCAACCAACGTCAACTTGCTATATATTCCTTTATTGTACTCGTAGTCGGGGATCGCATGCATATGTATTTTGTAACTATTGAACTTTGGTTGAATGAATGAATACAAAAATATATCTTCTTGAACATTGTTATGAGTAATTGATATATTATGTTATTTTCTATTATGTAATTTTGTTATTCTCTGTTAATCATTCAAGTAGAATTATTGAGTAAACATTTGGCATTGTTGCCGATATGAACACTGGTAAAGTATAACTCATGAACGGGAATCATGGTGATGTAATGGGACAGCCAACCGAAGAACTTGTGCAAGCAAACGATGAAAAGGAAGATGAGTTGACACAAGACTTGGTAAACTTGTGGGACATCTCGTTAAAAGAACACATACGGAGGGAAGGTCTTAAGAGAAAGGTCCCTCAAGCTACCTTCTGGGACAACCTAATTGTCAACCTAGAGGTTGATCGTCTTCTTTGTTAAATTTACTGATCAGAATATGTGCACAGAAATTAATTAAAAAATCAGACACAGAACACAGCAAATACCCTGGGAAAACCCTCCTCTTGAGGGAGAAAAACCCAGCAACAAAATCTCTCTTATATATTATTCAAGAAACAACACTCTCTTGTACAATAAGGCCGAACTCAAGGCCAAGTAATAGCATCAACTCTAGATGCAACAATACAGATTACAATCTGCACTCTTATATATATCGAAATCTGCTCTTGGATAACTTCGACCTGCTCTTGAAGGAAATTCGCACTTAGAAGGAATGAATATCGAACTTGCTTGATGATTACAATGAGAAGACTGATCCATATATATACACAATGAAGGGATGCCACCTTTTTAATACAAGTCGGCTAGCAACAAGAAAATAATATCATTCAAAGAGACGCATCCAATAAAAGGTAAGTCGTCCTCATAGTAACTCGTGCCTCTTGAAATCGCAATACACCAAGAGGAGATGTCGGCCTTGATGGAATATCTTTTTAAAATACACAAACATTAAATGATATTTAATTAGAGACGTGACTCTTCAAGAGTCTCATGTCGGCCAAGACAAAGAATACAATAAATACAATTCAATAGCTGAAGGCTATATTAGAATTGTCTCAATCGAATCTGGAAGAAGTCGACCAAAGCTGCTATAATCATCAACATTCTTGATAGACTACCAAGATTTATTGCATGCCATTTCATCATCCTGCAAGATCTTTAGGTTGAGAGAGACTAGGAACAACATAGGCAACATACAATGATACGAAGAATGAAACAAAAGGGAAGAAGAAGAACACAATACTAATTGTCAACGTACCCCGAAGAATTAATGCCCTTAACTTTCAATACAAACGAGAAATTAATACAAAGTGGTCATGAATCAATAGACCAAAAAATCACAAGATCCTTAAGAATAAAAGAACAAAGAGAACGGTGATAATGATTGAGGGGTGAAGTTGAAGAAGGCGAAGGTTTTTTGACGAAAATTCCAAGTCCTCCCAAGAGCAGTAGTCAAAGTTGACGGGTAAGAAGAAGCCATAGTTAGGAGAGAAAGATGACTTTCATGATAAGGGAGAGTGGGTAGAATAGCCCGACACTTATCACTTCCTAACGAAACATACACTAACCTCGCCAACCAAGCCAGAGAACCATTTGTACCATCAATATTGGATGAAGGGGAAAGTGAAGAAGAAAACACTAACCCCACCAGAGAACTGTGCAGACCATCATTGTTGGACAAAGAAGGGTCATCGTCACGTGACAAAGAAGGTTCATCGTCAGGCGAAAGGGAAGGCAAGGAAGAAACTGCTAACCTGATTGTCAAAGGATAGTTCGTGCCAATAAAAATGACAAAAGGGGAAGGCCAATGAGAACCTATTGATGGTCTAATAGAGACCATACGCCAAATTGAAGAATTGACACTAACGAAAGAATCAAACATTGGAAGATTGGAGTTGATAATGCTAGGATGAAGGGAGCAATGAAAGGACCCCAAAGGCAACCTAAGGGTGACGAATGCTAAAGAGGGACGAGTGAAGGAATGCAGTGTGTTCGAGAGTGCAGGGAAAGCATTGGAACATATGAATCAAAACTCTCCAACCGGGTTGTTGTCATAGAGGGTGCAATAGGGAGGTAAGATGGTGACCTCCCCCAACAAGTTCGAAACGGGTCACAGGACCCTGTAAGGCATTGTAAGACATGTAGACAATTTGAGTAGCAAACGTGTGAGGATGATAGAGGGTATTGGTTGAGAGCATTTCCAACAACTCTTAGAGGGATAGCCATAGACTGGTACACAAAATTGGAAGCAACTCATAAGATACATAGGATGCATTTAAAAGAGCATTCCAAGAGGAATTCAAACTCCTAAGAGATGATAATGAAATTGTGGCAAAGATCTACAATATCAAACAAGGGAAGCATGAGAATGTGCGAGCCTATAATCGTAAGCTCAAGGAATTACTGGTGAAATTAGAAAACCAGCCGACCCATGGATTGAAGAAAGATTGTTCATTGAGGGATTGATTCCTTCGCTAAGGAAGAAAATGAAAGTGGTGCCTCCATCATCGTACGCCTATGCCTACAATCAAGCGATGGATATAGAAAGTGAAGATAAGACATCTTCTTGGGTGAAGACGAGGACGGATGACAACGATGCTAGTTTTAGATCAGAAATGAAGATAAGCAGAAATACAAAATGATGAACAATAGAACACAACAAATACCCTAGAAAAACCCTCGAGGGAGAAAAACCCAGCCAAAAATATATCTCTTATATATTGAATGAAAAGAGTAGACATCTGCTTACAACTTGGGCCAAACACAATGCCGATCTTATGCAATGAAAGATAGCACCTCTCTTAGATGTGAATATACAATCAAATATGATTCCTCCTTGATATTGATCTGCTTGATACAAAAAGATGATCTGCTGCAAATGTGCAAACTCCTTCTTGAAGTGCGAATTTATTTGTGAATTAATTGATAGATCAGATGAATGATCATTGCCTTCTATATATACAAACCAAGGTGTCTTTTCATTTGAGTCGGCCTCATTTAGAAACAAGCTGACTTTTTCAATTGGTCGGCCTCATAAAATAAAATAATTTGGTTTATAGCAAGTCCTGACTTGCCTCTCAATTTATTTATTTAATATTTATTATTTAAATTTGAGAGATCTAGAATTTGTCGCTATATCAACACTTTCTTAGCTAGGGGAGTGTATCTTCCAATATCCATGCTGCGGAGTTTTCGATGACACCCACAACGGCTACAACTCCATTTGTGGAAAAGAGTTCACTGCGGAGTCTCTCGATCTGATATCTTCGCGAGCTGCCGCATGACATCCACCATGCTGGCCCCTATGGAAAGAAACATGTGCCAAGTGCCCACTCACAGTCTTCAACGTGATGCTGTCAGCGGAGTCTTCAATACGGGCCCACCTTTATGGCGGCCCCATGTGTGGAAAAACACAAGCATAAAGGGTTCACTGCTGTAGTCTCTCAATGTGATGTCACTGCGGAGCGCCCTCAACACATCATGGCTACCCGTGTGGGCGCGGTTCGCCCCTGCCTGTTGATATACGTGTTTCACCTCATTTCTCCGCCTGAGAAACATGCCAGGTAATGCCCACCCATGCCGAGCTCCCTCTCTAAGGGCGACATTCTCCACTACTCCAAGCTTGTCTCGAAAATGTGCAAACTTCACTTTGGAGAGAGGCTTGGTGAGAATATCAGCGGTTTGATCATTAGTGCAAATGTACTTGAGTTGAATTGCTTTCCTCAGCACCGTGTCTCTGATGTAATGGTACTTGATCTCCACATGCTTTGTCCTATCATGAAACACTAAATTTACTGATAGCTTCACACAACTTTGATTGTCACAATGAATCATAGTCGGCTCCAATGTTTGACCAGACAATCCTGCAAGGAGCTTTCGAAGCCGCACTGCTTCTCGAGCTGCTACACATGCTACAATATATTCAGCCTCTGTAGTGCTTAGTGCCACAGAAGTCTGCTTCCTGCTACATCAAGAAATCATGGCAGACCCCAAACTCAAGCAACATCCAGAGGTGCTCTTCCTATCAGTTACACTCCCGACCCAATTAGAATCAGTATAGCCTTGTAACTTCAGATCTTCACAGGAAGTATATCTCAAGCCATATCCCACGGTGCCACGCAAGTATCTCAAGATATGCTTTGCTGCAACTAGATGAATGTCTTGGCTCACACATGAATTCGCTGAGAGCACTCACTGCATAACAAATGTCTAGTCTAGTATTGACTAGATACATCAATGTACCAATCAATTGTCTATACATGGTGGGATCTACCAAATCTAAACCAGCTGCCAAGTCACTCAACTTCTTCAAATATGTCTCCATAGATGTAGACATAGACTTGCAATCCATCATCCCGAATCTCTTCAAGATGTCTATAGTGTATTTCCCTTGACTTAGAATAATCTCATTGGGTATTTGCCACACTTCCAGTCCCAGGAAGTAATGCATAAGACCAAGATCCTTCATCTCAAACTCGGAGGCTAACTCTTTCTTGCATTCGACAATGAGATACTCTGCTGTAGTAAGAAATAAATCATCAACATAAAGAACTAATATCAAAGCCTCACCATCAACTACCTTGAAGTAAAGATTGGAATTTGCATCATTCTTGAAGAATCCCAAGCTCATCAAATATTGATCAATCCTTTCATACCATGCACGAGGTGCTTGCTTAAGGCCGTACAATGCCTTCTTCAATTTGCATACATGAGATTCCTTCCCATGAATCACAAAATCATCTGGCTGCTCAATGTACACTTCTTCTTCAATCACACCATTAAGAAATGTAGTCTTGACGTCCATTTGATGTAACTTCCAGCCTTTAGCGGATGCAATAGCAATAATAGTCTTGATAGATGTATATCGAGCAACGGGAGCAAATGTCTCCTCATAATCTATTCCCTCCTTTTGAGAGAATCCTCTTGCCACAAATCTTGCCTTGTGCTTCTCAATGCTACCATCGGTTGCATGCTTGATTTTGAAGAGCCACTTGGAAGACACAACTGATTTCCCTGAAGGTCTCGAAACAACATCCCAAACATCATTCTTGATGATAGACTGATATTCTTCTGTCATAGCATCTCTCCATACCTGCTAATTGGATGCTTCCTCAAAACTGGAAGGCTCAAAATCAATGATGTGACTCATCAATGCCACATAACTTGGAAACTTCTGCGATCTCTTGCTTTCTCTAAAGGTGCCTCAAGGAGCTGCAAACTGTTTTGCCTCTTGCATAGTTTGTCTAGCCCATAGAGGTCTCTTTCGACCTATAGCAATGTCTCTCGGACCATCAGTAGGTTCTATGGGATCAACTGGATCAATAGTCTCTGTTGTCTCATTAGACTACTTCTGAATCTCAAGACTTAGGAGTATGATCATGAGATATGTCCATATCCTGAGTAGTCTCCTGCTCTTCACTGTCTATCTCCATGTAAGACCCTTTAGATCTTTTGAATGCCACTTCCTCTTCGAAGGAGACATCCCTGCTGATCTCAATCTGTTTCTGCCTTGGAATATAGACTCTGTAGGCCTTAGAAGACTCACTATATCCCACAAATATACCCTTCTTGCTTGAAGGTTCTAGCTTTGATCTTTTATCCTTAGGAACATGAATATAAACAGGACAACCAAAAATTCTTAAATGACTAACCTCTGGTTTCACACCTATGAAGGCCTCTTTAGGAGTCATGTTTCCCAATATTTGATGAGGGCTTTGGTTCTGAACATACACGACAGTTCTAGAAGCTTCTGCCCAAAGGAAAGTCTGTAAATCTTGATCATGAATCATAGCTTTTGCTGCCTCAACTATGGATCTATTCTTTCTTTCGGCAACTCCATTTTGCTGAGGGTTGTATGGAACACAAAACTCCCTCTTGATCCCTGCCTCAATGCAGAAATTACGAAATCCTATAGAAGTGTATTCTCCTCCATTGTTTGATCTCAGAACTTTAATTCTTTTCCCAGACATGTTTTCAAGTTGAGCCTTGAATTCTTTGAATCTATCAAGTACTTCTTCAGACTCCTTAGATTTCAAGAAGTAAATCCAAGTCTTCCGAGAGTAATCATCAATGAAAGTTACATAATACCAAAATCCACTCAAAGATGCCACAGACATTGGTCCACATGAATCAGAATGAACAAGATCTAAAATTCCTTTTGATCTACTATCACTATTATGGAAGGGACTCTTGATATTCTTACCAAGTGCACATCCTCTGCAAATGCCATCGTGCTCTAGACTAAGCTTTGGTAGACTAGTAACCATCTTCTCCATAGATGGAAGAGCTCTGAAGTGTAAGTGAGCAAGTCTCTTGTGCCATAGCTCACTTGAACTGATAGAGTCATGCAATAATGCCTAAACTGGATGAATAGAAAGTCTATATAGGCTCTCTTGACGGACACCAATCACACGAGCTGTTTTGATATTAGAGTTCTTAGGCCAAGAAAGAACTTTCCCTACAGAAAAAGCAACCTGGTACCCTTTGTCCTCCAATGTTGAAATGGAGACAAGGTTTCTTTTGATTCTTGGTACAAACAAAACATCACTCAAATGAAGAGGGATGCTAGAATCTAGATGAAGAGAGGTGGTCCTAGCTCCTTTTACGGAATAACAAGCATCATCTCCGATTATCACTTGCAAGTTGGTTTCTCTTTCTACCAAGTCCGAAATATGCTCTTGATATCCTGTAATGTGACGTGAAGCACCACTATCAATCAACCAAGTGTCATTGTAGGTTGGAGCATTGCTTGAAAGAGCGGAGATGAATAGGAATCCCCCTGAGTTGTCTCTAGATTCCTTTTGAGGTGACACATCATCAACATTTGTAGTAGAAGCATGTTGCTTTGGTTTTGATATGCAATCTCGAGCATAGGGACCGTACTTGCCACACCTTAAACATTGAATGTGGGAGAGATCCTTCTTCTTTGGTTCAGGAATAGAATCTGATTTCCTGTCTCTATTCCTCTTGAAATTGCCTTTTCTCCCTTCTCTTCCTTTCCTTCTAGAAGCTTGAGCAACAAGGATATGATTTTCTTCATTATGAGAGTTTCACCCATTTCCTCTTGTTGCCAATTTGGATTCCTCTTGAATGCAATCAGCTCGAAGACGATCAAACTTTGGCAACTTAGATCTCCCACTAATACTTTGGGTAAAGGGCTCCCAAGATTGAGGAAGACCATTCAATGCCAACATAACCAGGTCTCTATCTTCAACTATATCTCCAATGGCGCATAGCTGATCTCTCAACTCGGCAATCTTCATGAAGAAGGAGATGACTGAATCTCCTTTAGCCATTTTTATATGATGGAGCTGTTGTCTCAAGGCAAGAGCTCTGCTGGTATTGTTGATCTCATACAATCCTTGTAGAGTCTCAAACATATCTTTGGCTGTCTTCATCTTGGAGATAATTGGCACTAGATGATCCTTTACGGAGTCTATCAAGATCTTCCTAGCCTTTGTGCCATTCTTCTTCCATTGAGTTTTCTCAGCATCATTAGATGGCTTGGGAACATCATTTTCCACGAAGTCTAGAAGACCATTTTCTTCTAGTGCAATAAGAACTCTGAATTTCCAAGAGGTGAAATTTGATGCACCATCAAGCCTATCTTCAACCTTGACTCCATTCACCATCTTCGATACTTAGATAGATTGCCAAGGATAAGAAGAAGACTTCGCTGCTTAAACAAATCTGATCTGATCTTGCTTAAACCCGCTCTGATACCATGTTAGTTTTAGACCAGAAATGAAGATAAGCATAAATACAAAATGATGAACAACATAACACAACAAATACCCATGGAAAACCCTCCTCGAGGGAGAAAAACTCAGCCAAAAATATATCTCTTATATATTGAATGAAAAGAGCAGAAATCTGCTTACAACTTGGGCCAAACACAAGGCCGATCTTATGCAATGAAAGATAGCACCTCTCCTAGATGTGAATATACAATCAAATATGATTCCTCCTTTATATCGATCTGCTTGATACAAAAAAATGATCTGCTGCAAATGTGCGAACTCCTTCTTGAAGTGTGAATTTATTTGTGAATTAATTGATAGATCAAATGAATGATCATTGCCTTCTATAAATACAAACCAAGGTGTCTTTTAATTTGAGTCAGCCTCATTTAGAAACAAGGTGACTTTTTCAATTGGGTCGGCCTCATAAAAAAATAAAATAATTCTTTCTAGCAAGTCTGACTTGCTTTGCGAATTTATTTATTTATCATTTATTATTTAAATTTGAGAGACGAATATCTCCCGCTGCTATAACATCAACAAACGAGAGCATCAACGAGAGCAACAATAGTGAATCAAAGACGGTTCAAGCTTTAGAGAAAGACATGATGAGAATGATGGAGCTCAAAGCCGAGAAAGAATGTACAAAGTAAAGCACAAAACAATAACACTAATGCATCTTCTCATGGATATCGTAATAGATGGGGAAATAATAGTTGGTTCAACAACAGTGGACCAAAAAGTAGAATTTAGTATGACGCTAAGGGAAGACCAATGATCTAGTGCCACAAATGCAATGAATGGGGTCAGTTTGCCAGAGAATGCCAAAGCAATCAAAATAAAACAGGAATGTTGTGCAAATGGTGTGGACCGAGTGATCATGAAGACATTGATTGCCTCAAGGAAAAAGGCATTAACATGTTGAAAGTAGAGGAGCAAGATCAAGCTGTTCTAGCAATCACTAGAGCACAAACAAAGAAGGTGGTATACCAAACCTTTGTACAGAAAAGGAACAACTTTGAGAAGCCAAAGTTGAAGTAGAATAGGCGATGGCAAAAGAATGAAGAACCTCCAATGGAATTGCAAGTACCTCATTGCGGTCGAAGTCAGAAAAGAACATAGTGTGCAAGTGCTACAGACAACCATACCAATCAAGGTGACATACCTACTTCAAACCATGCTACAACTGAGAGTGGCAATCACAAACATGGTTGGTGATGATCAAAGTTGGTGATAGGAAGGTTGAAGCTGCCACCCAAAGGTGAATAAGCCATCGACCCAATGCTACTAACACTGAACATGGGGAAGAAGCTAGTTGCCATCCAAATAGAGATTATGGGGAAGAACTTGACAAACACTATCATTGATGGAGGATCGGGAGTTAATGTACTAGTCGAAGATACATGGAAGTGTCTGGGAAAGTCAACCCTCTAGCCACCGACATTGCAATCAGTTGGTGTCAACCAGCATGGTATTAAGCCATTGGGAACGTTGATGGCGCAAAAGGTGACAATCGGGACCCAACCGTTCCTACTGAACTTCGTTGTCATCTTGTTGTAGAAGAAAGCGTACAACGCATTACTCGGGAGGGGATGGCTGATTGCAGCCAAGGTAGATCATAATTGGAAACAAAACACCCTCTCCATAAAAAATGACGGGAGGAAGTACGTGATTGACTCAAGGAATCAAGTGGTGTGTGAAGAGATGGCATCTTCTAATTCGCAGTTGGAAGGAGGAGAATTAGGGAGAGAAGAAGAAAGGAGATTTATGGAACCGAACAACAAAGGAATTGTTGACCTTCAACATTGCTTGGAGGACGAAACAATCTCACGCAATGGACTTTTTCATTGGCAAATGGAAGATTATGAAGTGTTCTAGCATGATTGCAAACTGTTGCAGGTCGGGGAGATTGAAGAAGAAGAAGATGACAGCTACAACAAGTCGCACATTTCCTCCAGAGTACGAAGAATGTAAGGAGGGAGTTGCCAGGTTGGATGACGTGCTATCCCATAGCTTTGAACGGGACAATGTGATCAAGTATGAGGAGTTGAGAATGAAAAAAGTGAATTTAGGAGAAGAGAGTAATCGACGAATGATCTTGGTTGGAGACTACTGGAACCCCGCATTGAAAGTGGTAGTATTTAAGAATTTCATAGAATACAAGGACTCTTTCGCATGGACGTACAAGGACTTGAAAGGGATACATTCAAAATTATGTGTACACAAAACTCCTCACGTACCAAGAGCACAACCCGTATGGAAGCAACCCTTCATCATGAACAATAATTATGTTGCAAAGTTTAGGAGGAAATAGAAAAAATGTTGGAGGTTGGAAGAATTTTTAAGGTTGAAGTTAGTGATTGGGTCTCTTCGATAGTGATATCGTTGAAGAAGGAATCCAAACAAATTTAGATATGTGTGGACTTTAGAAGTTTGAATACAGTCACCATAAAAGACCCATTTCTGATCCCGTTCACCATTTCGATATTAGAAGAGGTTGCTGGTCATGAAATTTACTCATTCATGGACGGATTCTCCGGATACAACCAAATAAGCATAGCCGAGGAGGACAAGTTGAAAACTACCTTCATGGTCGAGGACGAAGTGTATGCATACAACTGGATGCCGTTCAGTCTGTGGAATGCTTTGGCAACTTTTCCTGGGTATAATCGGATGCTGAGGAGGGCAATATGAGATCGTACAAATGGAAGCGCCTCAAAAAATCACGAGTAAAATCATTCTTGTGTCACATTGGCTATTATAGAAGATCTATTAGAATTTTTGCTTAGATACCTACTCAGCATTAGGTTGAGGATCCAAATGAACAAGGCCACTATGTCTTTGCTCAAAATCAACACTATGCAATAATAAATCAGATTGGTGTTCAACATCATTCTTTTTGTTTTCACCAGGCCCTTCATCATAAATGATATTAGTGAACTCATAACAATCATCTGCTCTACTAGAATCCTCAAGGGAGTCATTAGTCTTAGAACCATCACCGGATGAATCCGACATACGATCTAAGGTTGTTTTTGTGTCTTGTCCTTCATGCATAATCTCAACCATAGTTGCTTCTTGTTTGTCCACAGAATCACCTCGAGGCTTTGTTGCATAGTCTTCAAGTCAAGGCACTATCTCCATTTGAATATTTTGATAGAGACCCCTCATTGTCCATGAAAGATTTTCAGCTTCGTTACACATTGATTAATCACCCTTCAAGCTAATTTCTCTTTAACTGATAGGATTCCATGATTCCCCTTTTCCTGTTACCCGATAGGATGAAGAAAAGAGACCGAGGCACATCATCGGTTTCATTGAAAATTAGAACCATAATAGACTGCGTAGCTGAAATAATATCATCATTATGTTCTTCTCAGATTGTAGCAAGGAAATGGCGAAACATGTTGTGGATCACATCTTGCAATTCCAAACCTAGCATAAGGTTGCTCAATCTGATATCCGCGAGTGTTTTGAGTATTGCAACCCTTCTAGGAAAGTGAAAACTTTTGATGTCACCTAGATCTTGGAAACTATCCACCATCAATTGTATTACCTCTTTCATTGTGTCATCATCATACGGAACTTCAGGTGTTAATATTCTCAAGACCTCACTCAAACAGGAAGTAACCATCAATCTTATCTCATCATTTGTATGTCTCAACCACCTGCGCTGACCCAAAGAAGTCACTGTAGGAACAAGAGCTATCTGCAGCAAATCAGAAGGTGACTGCTCAGCACGGCTCAAACATTCTTCTACTCTTTTCAATGTGACCAAAATATCATCCCTTTGAGATAAACTACTGAGCTTACCACCTAATTCATAGAGTAATCTTGCCAACCATTTTCTATCTTCAGTTGCCATGCTTCAGATTGAAAGTTGATTTGCTGCATTACCCAAAGGCTGGCAGGACCTTTAGCTCTGATACCACTGTAAAATCCCCTCTAGGATTGAACGATATTTTTCCGATTTATCTTTCCAGTTTGACACATGTACATTTTGTCAAATTGAGTTTATTCTTGAGTTTTGATTGTTACAAGAGGTTTCTCAAGACAATATGCAGAATGAAATTTGCACTCACAATATAAGGACTCAGTATTCACTTCAATATAATGAGGTTAATATATCATATGCAGATTGCAATAGTTCATGCATAGGAAGAACAGAATATAATATGCCTTTCAGTTTGATATATGCATACATTCTAACCTGGAAGTGAATCTTTTACTAGTTGCCTTAACTGATTATCACTATTACTCATATATTCATAGGAGAAGGTATTATGGTATCAATTTCTGATATGAATTCTGAATAATGAAGTCTAATTCAATTATTAGTTCAGTAATGGGAATTTGACACGCAAGTATAATAGCTATTTCTGATTTATTAATTTAAAATCATGCCTTTGAATATGCAAGAGGCTTAGACCTCTATTATTTTTCCGTCCCTGAATTTGTCTTAATATTCATGCGATTAAATGTGTCATAGATTGTTGCATCAATATGAATGTTGTTTTTGATTAGTCCTTCAAGATTATGTGATTGAAAGAGATTGATGCTCTTATCTGCTTGCTGTCTCAGATTATAACATTATACTTATGCGATTACGATTGGTGCTGTATCTGAATATCACAGTTTGCTCATGCATTCATTTATTTGGTTGATTGTAGGCTCTTCAAAAGCACTTGGATCTAAGTCTTTTAGATATCAAATTGCAGATGTTCCTTCCTCCTTGAATGAACTAAGAGCCTTCTTAAATACATTGCGACTAGGCATGATGTGAGACGTTGTGTCATTTCAGACATGTCTTTTCTTTACCACTCAATTAATCATATCCTTTAATATCCTTAACTAATTAACTTATGCTTCATACAGTCAGCAATTATAGAATATAATTATACTTTCTGAGAAGGTGTTGGCTAAATGAGTCTCGATGAAGACATTAAAGATTGGCAGCAATATCTTATCTGAATGTGCTTAGGTGGAAAAATAATGTAATATCCATATGAATATTTAGCTGTGTTGGCGTTTAAATTAGCACCTCTGGAGTGCTGATTGTAAACGTTCAGCTATTTCAAATGTTTTGCAACATTTCTTCGTTATTTAAAGAGAAGTCCCTCTCTACTGGGAGCAATGCGTAGGGAAGGGAAATGTAAACTAAAGTTCCTATCTTTTTATGCTTCAGCGGTAGGACACAAGGGTGCACAAACAATGCGTCAGAAGCTAAGCTTTTCTCCGTTTCAAGAGAGATCTTAACCCTAATTATTCTAGCTTTTCATCTATCCAATACCTTTCAAGGTAAACGTATATGAGGGTAAAGAGCCGGGACCGGGTTGTTGGATCACTTGAATTCATTGCCTCGAGAATAAGGACTCAGGCTCGAACTTACTATTTTAGCAGATACATCCCGGCAGCCGCCTCCCAGCATTTCAGAATCACGAGCTGATCGCAATGCAGCAGAAACGAGAACAAATAGAGGCCATTTGATATGCATGCAAGACCAATTAGGGTTTCAGTCAGGGACCCAAAAGAGGGGTAATGCACGCCAAAACCGTATACCACTATTTATCAACACTTTTCGTCATCCGCTGCAAAAGTGAGGGCAATGAGCACTTACTATTTATAGTAAGTCATTTAAGAAATCAAGCAAAATATAAATCAACATCTATCACTGATGTCAATAGGCGTGTCACGTGTGGTGAGGATGCGTCATTCAATTTCAAGTCAATTGAGTCAGAGATATCAAGCAAGGCCATTAAATATAAAACCACCTTGAAATCTACTATTTTATGTAAAAGCCAGTTTCAATACAAAGGTTACAGGTCGGTTGCTACCAAGAAGATCCCGTGTTCAAAATTTCTCAAATTGTTCGAGTCGTATGTAGAAATCGAGGATTTACTAAATAGTGTGCGCTGGAGAAGTCAAGCAAAGACAGAAAAATGGCTAAGTTCGATTTCATCCTCACCACCTTGAAACAAGTGCCTTCACGCATATGAAATGAAATTTTTCTAAGTAAGTTGTCTCATTCGCTTTCATGCCTTGATATGCGCCTATCTTTCAACTTGTAATGTCCCCATTTTGGCCCACACTCTTTATTTGATTTCATTTGGCTCGGAAACTGAGGCTGTTTTGAGGTGGAAAATTAGGGTTTTATTTTACACCGGGCCATGCTCAGGTTGTTGTGCGCACTTACTATTTATAGCCAATTATTTTTAGCAAGTCTATCTTTGCGTGACTGCTTCCAGCGTGAGTTCAACTTTGGTACCAATGTTCAGTTTGGCTTTCCGTTGTTTTGATGTGAACTTACTATTTATAGCAGTTGGCTATTTTTAGTAAGTCTAATTTTGGCAGTAGCATCATCAGCAATTCAGCTCAAGTCATTTTGCTATCCTTCAGTTTCAGTTTGGCTTTGGTTATCTCCATGGATTAGGTTTTATACTAAGTCATTTTTTATAAGTCACTTCAAAATTCTACCTAGTGAATGATCACTTCATGTTGTTTTAAAGGGGTCATTATAATATCAATGGTATTTAATGAATTAATAAACGCTATTGTTGCAAAGTGCTGGAGTTTCCAAAAGAGGTTATTAATATTTGTTGCCTAAAAAGTGAAATGCTAGGCAAGTATTCTTTGAAGAAGTGATCAACTTGGAATTTGAAGAGTCTTTGTTGCTTCATTTGCCACCAGTTTTATGATATTGCTGTTTTGAAGAGCTGATTATCTTTGGAAATATTGTAAAGTTATGCTGCTGGTTTGAAATCCAGAATCCAGCTAAGGGAAAGCTTAGCAATTTGTCTCCATTCTTCGGGCCTGAAACTATGGTTCCCTAGATTGTGGATTGAGAGTGTGCTTCATTCAGAAGTGCACATCGAGCTTCATTGTTGGAGAATTTGAAGTATTTTTCAGTTTTTGAGCTTGCTGGTTCATTCATGGCTGAAGGTGATTTTCATTAACAGCTCTTTGTACGATTTTAATATGCTTTTGGGTATTGAAGATATGGATTCCTAGCACATGGGCACCCCTTCCCATAGAAGATCAGAATTTATTTCAAAGTATTTATTTTTATTCTTGCAAAATCGCCCTTGCTAAGGGCCATACCATGTTGGGAGCATTAAGAATTGTGCAAGTAAATTAATGGTTGCTTTTTGAAGCTGTTTCATCATCATGACATGGGCGCCTATCCTTCAGAGGTTCATTGCAATTGATTTCACTTAATTTGGAGGTAAATTGATAAAGTTATGTGCATTTCATTGATGTACAGTTTGCTGGTCTGATTTTCTGTATTCTCTATTTCTAATCAGACTTGTTAGTTTTTGATATAATGCTGGTTTGAGCTTCATTTCTATATCATTATTGTATTGTAAGAGTTAGAGGAAGTGTTACTCTAACCATTGATTAATTTGGAAGCATATCTTTCTTATTTGCAGCTGTTTAATTCATTGTAAAGCTGATTAGTAGTACTAACAGCTATTTATTTTATTTGCTGCAATTAGTTTCAATTTCATACTCCCACGATTGAGTGGTTGAGTCTAAATAATCATCTTTATTTAATTGTAAGTTTCATCAGTCAAGTGGTTGTGTGGACCCATCTCCCACGCTATCAAGGAAGTGACGAAATGGCCTGGCTTGCCGCCTTTTAATAATGTAACAATCTCACCACCTAATACAAGTGTGGAGTATCCCCATTGCTTGTGGATGCCTACATCAGCAGATGAATTGTAATTTCAGTTTAGTTTACTCCTAATGATCCTCTGACTATATGCTATCACCTCGCCCACATTGGGATCTTGGTGAACATTCTTGGTTAGAGTTACTTCCATGCTGATTTGTTTTTGGAGCTAACGCTAATCAGTGACTTGTTGCTAGTTTGTGTGTTAAATTTTGAGAAAAAATTAAGGGGAATATTTCACAAATCGAGAACAAGAAAAAATATTCTAAGGCATAAGTTCATCTACCTCCAGGGGTAAAATGCGCCCTTACAAGCAAGGTTGAAAGCAAAATATTCTAAGGCATAAACTACATCCTCCACCACCTAAGAAATGCGCCCATGTCACTCCAAGCTAGAGAAAGTCAAAAGTCAACATGTTTATCCTTCATCATGTAGAGAATGCGCCCAAGGTTAAATTCCTCTACACAAGCAAAATGCACCCAAATGAGGGCATGTAGAGACAAAAGAGGGAAGCCCAAAGGTCACAAGGTGGCGTTGAAGGTGTTTCATCCTTCATGACACCAAATATGCGCCCATCCTTCACATCATAAGATATGCGCCCAAGATTAGCAAAGAGGAAAAGTCAAAGCAAAGGCGTTGGGAGTTTCATCCTCCATACATGCTAAAATGCGCCCAAATGAGGGCATGTGAGGACAAAGCAAGGTCAAAAGGTCAAAGGTGTTTGAATAAGTTTCATCCTTCACCATGTGCTAAATGCGCCCAAGACACAAGGGTGGCGTTTGAAATTTTATCCTCTTCCTAGTATGAAATGCGCCCAAATGAGGGCATATGAAGACAAAGTAAAGAAGCTCAAGGGTCACATGTTGGGCGTGGTAAAGATTATTCCTCCTACACATGCTAAAGGCACCAAGTAAAGAGTGAATGTTGAGTTGAAAAATATGAATAAAGGGGGAGATGAATAATGCTAGGCGTTGGAATTTAAAAGGAAGTATATCCTTCATGACTAGTGAAATGCGCCCAAGGTGATGGAAATATAAATGAAACATGTTGGGCGTTGAAATTAAAATCCTCCATGATATGTGCTTTCAAGACAATTTTTCTAAGTGAGTTAAAATAAAATTTTCCTCACAGGCAAGATGAATGAAGTTGAATAAAATTTCTAAGGCAAAATCCAAGAGTGCTAAGTGATTTAAAAATTTATCTAAGGCACGAAATATTTTCTTCCTTAAGAAAATCACGCCTAGACTTAAAGATGATGAAATTTGCTAAGGCGTGAGCAAAATTGCCTGAGATGAAGTCAGAGAATGCTGGCATTGCAGGATGGATTAAAAGTTTTCAAGTCAGAGCAACAAGAAAAGTTCACAGATGTGAAGAACGGGATTAAATTTGTTGAAAAATTGTTTTTCTAAGGTTCAAACTTCAAGAAAATTAAATGAACCCGTTCGTTGTATACCCATGAGTTCAACAAGTTCTGAAGAAAATTTTTTTCTGGGTATTGAAGATCTTTGATGAGAAGTTGATTTCCATGTCTTTTGCACTTCGCCAAGGCCTTTAGGATGAAGAATTTTAATCAGTGCTCGAATAATGAATTTTCCTAAGGGGAAAATTTAAAATTTTCTAAGGCAAATTGAATAAGAGGTGTTTTCAAAATAAAATTTTCCAGACAATGAATTTGAAGTGAGTTGCCTAGGTAATTTCGATTGAATTCTTCACAGAATGAATTTTCCGGAGTCAGAGATGAATGAAATTAAAATTTGAATGTCAGAACCCGGCTGGTGAGTAGAATTTGTTAAAAGGTGAATTTAAAGTAAATATTTTCGAAAGTGAATTAAACTACGCTAGTCAAAGTTGAAATTCTAGAAGGCCAAGATTCCAGGCGTCGGGTGACAAGTGTTAAAATTGGCAAGGAGGGAAAATTCGAATTCTTGAAGAGAAGTAGTGGAAATTTAATGTACTGGCTAAACTTAGCCTCCTTCTAGAAATCGATTTTGCTATAAGAGCTGAAAGTTCATTCATCATTTTCACAGCTGAAGAGGTTCGAATTTTCTTGGAGCTTGAAGTTGCAGTGAATGACTAAGCTGAATGCTGAAGAGGATTGCTGAAGCTGAAGGTTGTTGAAGAAGTACGACTTGAAGTGAGTGAAGTTGCTGAGAGTGTAAAGTGCGAGCTTGCCAAGTTATTTGAAGCTGAAGAAGTGCAACTTGAAGTTGAAGTGAGTTGCTGAAGGCTGAAATTTAAAAGAATCTAAGTTGCTGAAGCAAAGTGGGCGATTTTCTCAAGTATTGAAGTCATTGCAGCCAACTTAGAAAATCTGCTGAGAGTGTTGAACTTGCTGAAGCTTGCTTAGAAACTTTCTAATTGCTGAAGGTTCAAATTTGTTGAAGGAGAAGTGAGGATGGCTGAAGCAAGAACAACTGGCAAGGACAACAATGGTGCATCCAGGCAAGCTGTTATCAAGAAGCTGAACAAGCCTTTCATGCCGGAGTCCAAGTTTACTTCGAAGTTGGCCAAGCTTGCTAACACGAATTTGGGCTCTTTCAACTTAGAGACTTTCAAGAATCGGATGCTGGGGATTGGCAGTCGCCAACCTTCAATCACTTCGCACAACATCATTCAAAGTGGACTATATGCAGCTGCTGGTTTTCCACCAGCTATTCAGTGCTCAGAGTTGATGATAGAATGCGCGAACTGTTATGAGACTGACTACAGATCAATTATGTCACCAGATGGCCAAGTGTTAGCCAACCTCACTCCTGCGGCTATTGGCGAAGCTTTTGGGATTCCAGCACACAAGAAGATGATTTACAAATCAAGAGAACGAGCTGAACGAATGTATGCTTCTGCATTCGAGAGATGTACAGAGACGATCAATACTCGCTGGATGAGCAACCCCAAGCCCTCCTGTACAAGCTGCCAAGGCAAATTATATCAGATGACTTGAAGCAGGAGTATTGTGATCTTATTGTAATGCTGAGCAGAGTTGGAAGTTGCCCGCAAGCTTTTATTTTTGAACTGTGGATGTTCTATTACATCAACCTCGTGCTAGAAGGAAAAGAGTACGTCGACTAGGCTGCGATGATTAGTGACAATTTGCACGAGTAGCTCCTGAGTTTGAGAAAAACAAAGACATTCTATATGGGCTCCTACCTCATTTACATGCCGGCTCGTATGACGAGATACAGAGGAATTTCATACAAAGAACCAGTGGGTTGTGGTTCTCATCAATTCAAAATCCACGAGGCTTGTCCGCAGTTGCACCTGACAAGCACTACCCATTACAAGCGCGTCAATGATGCCTTTACCATGCACATCATGAGATCACTTCAGGAGCGGATTCATCACAGGATCTTGAGGGAAGCTCAGAGTTAATAGAAAGGTATGGGTGCTGGTTTATACAATTTCCAAAGTTTTCTTACATCAGGCTGCAAGGTTTTTCTTCATATCCATATAGGCTGCCTAAATACCCAACCAATAGGATTTTAATGTTAGAGATATCTAGGCAATTGGTTGCCTACGATAAGATTCAGAAGAGAAAGAAGAAGAGAGGAGTTGAGTTCCTGATTGTCATGGGTAATTCAGACAAAGTGTGTCCTTCAATTTAGGTAGCTAGAGAAGCTGAGAGTGAGCTTCAGTTCTTTCATTTTTCCTATCATACCAGTAGACAGCATTATGATCCACATAGCAACATTAGGTGGATACTGTCAGAAGAATTCAAACATAAGGCAAATATTGAAGATTATTGGGCTGGTGTATCAGACGAGGTTGAAGTCAGAAAGAGGATGTTCTCTAGGTTGCCGTTGAGTATGATCAGGGAGTGTGAAGTCATTCCAGTACCAGACCAGGTGAGCGAGGACATGAATGTTCTCCATCCAGATTATGAGGCAGTGAGAGATACTCCACTTCCACTTCCAGATTGGTCAGAACCAGAGATTGCAGATTTGGACACACTTTCCATTCCAGTCTTGACATTTACCTGAGCCTGGGTTGACAGGCATGTGAGCAGACTAAAGGGTAGGTCAGTTTCGTTGACTTACAATTTGATGAGAGATCACAGGACACCCACTACTAGCAGAAAGAAACAAATTACACGAGGTCCAGAGTCTCGAAGGAAGGAGCCAGTTCGGCAGGAGCCTGTTCAGCCGGAGCCTCCAAGAGTTGTAGTTGAATCACCCACGCCACTGGAGACACGTTCTCCAAGCATACAAGAGGTTTCTCTTTTTGCTGATCAAAGGAATGCATTGAATCAGGTGCAGGAAGTACATAAAGAAAATCAGCCACCACGGAGAGAGTCGGTTGGCCAGAGTGTTAATGCGCCTACTAGAAATGATCAGCAGGGTGATGAGGAGATTGCTACCGACCCTCAGTTTCAGCATGAGTTAGAGGCGGCTTTAGAGGATGATGATATAGTTTTAGGAGATACTCAGCCACTTGAGGCCGATGAGCCTCGCCAGAATGATATTGAAGTTGAACAAGTCCGAGAAGTAGAAGCACAAGAACAACAGCCATTTGTTATACAGCATGTTATACCTGATTGGCTCATGGATAAGATGAGAAGAAGCCCCAGTGAAGAGATTGATCTAGCAATTGAGATGGAAGAGTTTTTGAACAGGATCAGCGCGCCTCCACTAAAGAAGAGAGCACGAAAATTTTCAAAGATAGCAACTGATGAGGATGGCTCTCGCACCCTCCATATGGCGGTGCCACAAGTTGATTGTGATCGAGACAAAGCAGTGCCAGAGAATTATGTGATCACAACTATGGAGTTAGGATGCCCCACAAGTGCTCAAATTGTTGAAGAATGTGATAACTCCTATCTGGCGGTCAAGGACAGACTGTTTAGGAAGGAATGAAAGTATAAGAAATTGAAGAAAGAACATAAGACATTGATAGGATACGTGCAACACTTGTCTTGTCCTTATGGGCAGGAAATTCCAGCAATAGAGCTTCCAATCGAGTTATCCAGAGAGTCAGTTAGCGGCTTGTTGGAGTTGAGAAAGATGGCACAGGAAGCAGATAAATGGGTTATAGGAGTTCGTGCCGAGACAAAAAAGTTCATGGAAGACCTTGCTTGTGCTTTCCAGCAAGCTTCCAGCATCACGGCACGTATGGAGGCAGTTGATCAGGCCTGGGGTGATGCTTCTGTTTATCAGAGCAAAGTTATTCAGCGTCTAGAGGCATTGAGGCATGTTCCTTTGCGGATGCTGATTGATGGAGGAGTCATTCAAGAGAATGATAGGTATGACTTTTCTAGATGGTACTCTTCAGTAATCACGGGGCGTGGTTTCTTTGACGCAGCACAGGCGGATTCAGCTAGAGTCAGGAAGGCTATGACGAATATTGTTGATGGAGTCCTGAATACTTTGGAGGCTATCTTTGCTAGACAGTTGAATCCCGATGAGGTGACAACTGATAATTTGAGTAGGCTGGCACCTTTCTTCTCGGAGGTGAAGACCTTTGTGCAGGACGACTTTGAAAACACTTCTACTTTCTCCAGCTTGATTCAAAGTACACAGGATGCCTTAATTGCTTGGAGAAAATCTTGCACACGGCACGAGCAGTCAGTCACGGTGTTAGAGTTTCAGCTTGATTGCATTCCACCTATTTCGGTTCAGGAGATTGAGGCCGTGCTTACCAGGTTCATTGAGTTTGCAGCCAGAGAAAAGGAGAATGGGAATGCACTTTTGGATGATGATCTTCTAGAGGACTGATTGTGGGCATTAATTGCCTTTACTATTTTGGAGTGAGTGGGAATCTTTGATTCATTTAATGTACCACTCCCCATTCTGGCAATTTTTTAGAGTTAGGGCTGAGGTGGCTTAATCTTGGCCATTCTTTTGATTGTAATCTGAGCCGTCCATTGGACTGGGCTATCTATAAAAGGGGGAGTCCCCCTCATTTGTAATTCATTAGAATAGAGATCAGATTAGAGGAGACATTAGAGAGTAGACATTTTGTTAGAGGGATAATTTGATAGCTTAGCATAGTTTGGAGGAGAAGGAAAGTTTTCCTTTGAAAACTTTTGTAAGAGATTGTTGTGTAACACTTTCATACGAAGACTTTCAAATGATGGTGAATCTGCCTTGTTATGGAGAGTTGTGCTGCCCTTCACCCTGTTCCAAGTAGCCCAAAGTAGAGCAGGAAGTAGTCGGCTCATCCAAATAGACATGAAGGCGGCCTGTGGCATGATCAGCAGCTTCGTTTACTTCAAATACTAGCGCTTACGCAAGTTTGCTCATGTAACTAATCGAGCATTTCATAAATCAACTTCGCCTCGATCTCGCCTTGGTATGCGTCGTTTTGATGGTATCTTGATGCTGGGTTGTAACTTGAAAATTTCTTGCTATTCCCTTGAAGATTGCACCTACTTTGTGTAAGCTGTCCAGCGTGAGGCGAAACAGAGTTTGGTTGAAGCTTGTTGAGATTGATCCCACGTCCCGCCTTTAGAATAGAACATAAACTTCTTAAGCCCTTATACTCATTTACATTCCGCTTATTTCCGGTTAGTTTTAGAAAGCCTACCCAATCGCCAAATCATATGCGCAAAATCCCCTTCAAATCATCAATCTGTTGTCAACTGCAAAACCTTTTGAACAATTGTGTAAGTCCCCTCGTGAAAACAGCAATTCACAACCAACCAATTGAGGCTATTCCAAAGCATTTCGGAACCTTGGAGTTGAACGTGCGATCTATCTCGCAATCTTAGTGCACGGAATACTTTGATCAAGAGAGAATGGAGTAGCCTTCGGACAACTTTGTTATGCTGATTGGTGCGGTCACAAAAATCACATCAACAAGACAGTGGAACAGTTTTTCCTTTTCCTTCATCATATCTAATTGAGAATTTAATGTGTTCAATTTTTCATTCCTCAATTCTCCAAAGAGGTTGCCTTGTTTAGTTCCAGTTATCAGGCTTGACGCTAGTTGCATCTACAGGTTGAGTTAGCTGTTGGGGTTCTCAAGTCCTTCCCCCACCACTTGGAATGTACGAAGGGTCTTTTGCATAATTCTTTAATCTGGTTAAGAGATAACTCCATTATGTGTTGACCTTGTAGCATATCCAGGTTCTGCCAACAGTCTTCACAAATGCCTCTCCAGAAGATCATGATCCAGGTGACAGTTCAAAATCCATACTTTGCATCAACAATAGATCTAATCTCCTAGTTAGCTGTGCCTTGCTCGTTTTGGTATCAGCTTGAATGTCAACATTTACATTGATGACCCATGACACCAGCGTTGGATCCCTTAACTGTCAACCCTTTCCCTTTTCTGGGAAGCAGCAGCTCCCTAAAATTTACACTCTGAGATCAACCATTATTACTTGATGCTGCTCATCAATAACCGATCTAAGACAAAGTGTCACATGTAGAAGAGCATTTGTTCCTTCACTTTTTACAAATTTGTCCTGAATATATAAATATGAGACAGTTAATCATTGGTTTTGAGAGAATGTTGTGCGTAAGTCTGATATATAGGGAATTCAATTTCAGTTCTAAATGTCTTCTGGTTTATTAATAAATGTTATTTCTGTTTTTCATTTAATAATTTAGTTAATGCTAAATTGAATCTGTTTATAACACATCTGAATATCAGCAATTTAGATAGTTTCCCGTTGAATATCTCCTGATTTTTGGATCACTATATCCATAAGAGTTGCACAATGTGTTCATACCTAAAGAGTGGAGTTCTCTTGTTCTAGATGTCAGGATTGTCTTGCACAAGTAGTGTTGAATCAGGTCCCTGTCACAATTATGGAATGTAGTAGCTTTGTGTTTGTCAAGACCCAATATTGCTATAACTGGTAAAGTTTGGTCCCTTCTAACATCATAGCCTTTCTTCCTACCATTATTACATGGAATGGATGAGCTGCAAATCCACCCTCAAGTTGAAGAATTAGTGCAACAAGTAAAAGAAGGTATCTTCCATTAGGCCTCCCTACTGCACACTAACTACAAGAACAAACGTTAAAGAGGACTTTGATGAAGTAATGTCGCTCTGTGCATGGATATTGATAACAGGTGGGAGTGGCCACTCACCAGTAGGAGACAATAATTGACTAGATATCTTACTATATTTGTTTGTATTTGATTCTAATGTTTACACACGTGGCAATCCACTTAAGCAGTTTCAATTTGGGTGGTGATTACCCAGTGGTTTACCCTTGGTAATATACTAATAACAGTGATTGACTAACTTGGTGATTGCTATCATGCAAATCATTGTCTCATATAATTATTTACTGATTCAAACCCAAATCTTCAAGTACACTATATATACAAGAGGGACTCATTTCAATTTGCTTCTAATAAAGTACTTATTGTGGCTCACCTGTGTAGTTTCATTTTTCGACATAAAGAGTGATAGTGATTAAACAGGATGCAAAACTAGCTAAAATGGGGATTGAAATCAATTATTGAATTCCTTTGTGGCCCCATGGTAATGCATCAGGCTGATCATGTCTTGTCGCAGTTAATAAACCTGTATTTTGCTCCCATAAAGTATATTTTTAATTGCCTTTATTGTGTCAAGATATATAGTTTTTATTTCTAAAATGTACCAATTATTTTTCTTATAACAAGCTTTGCTGACTACTACAATGAATGTTGACTTTGGTATTGTACTTTAGCCACCATAATTTTGTCCACTGCTAGTAATGTGGTGGAACATATGTCATTTTTTCCCTTACTTTGCAATTGGTATTTCTTTTATGTTTAATATTGCATCTGGCATTATTTTGATACCAAATGGCATCCTTTTGGACAATAGGGACTGCATAAACTTCTTGATAATGAACAAATTCAAATTTGGCAAGATCTATATGATGTCACCGATGCTTATACTGATGGATGGCTTTCTGCAGGTATGGTTTACATGAAAAGCACATTTAAAAGTTTTACTAAGTTTCAAAGCCCCTTTAAACTATTTATTTAATTTTTCTTGGGTGTATTTATCATTTTACTCAGATATTTCCGTATATGTTATTTCAATTTCTAGCAAATTATTCAGATTTATGATATACATACACATTTTTATTCCATTTATGTGAAATTTCCACATTTTTTCTTCATTATGGCTCCTTAGAATCATTGGAATGTAGGATTTTGATGATTTTCCTTTATTTTTCTTATGAACCCATTTCTTTAACAATTTGAATAGAGTTTATTCATTTGGTTCAGTTATGTTTTTATACCATCCTTGTAATCACTACAGGTTACAAAAAAAAGCTAAAATTGAAGGACTTAAAAAACTTGTCTAGCATTCAGGGAAACAATTACCATCTTTTTGGAGTTAAGCTTCTTTCTATAAATATAGATAATTTGGAAACAGAAGATTGGGTGTGGAGAGGGTTATCCTGGATTTTTTTTTCATCTTTCAAAAGCCCAATATAGGATGACAAAAGCCGTGAACATTATTGTCAGGAAACATATAAATATTTTCCCTTCACATTTGAGAGCGGCAGCTTCCTTGTATGATTAAATGCTTTTTAGACTCTCATTTACTTTACATATTAAAGTGAGGAAGGGACACAATTGGACAAGGCTGGATATTTTGAGGTTTTCTTCAACCAAGAATTGCAATATTAAAAGAAACACAGATTACTGGAATGCTGCCCACTAATTATTACTAGTAGCGACATCCCTTTTGAAGGAGCTGGGATATATGGAACAGGATACATATATGATGGAATGATAGCATGAATAGGTGGAGCAAAAGCAGGCAGTGACTGGTCCCACGTACTTGCGGATCTCAACAAGATGGATTGAGTGTTGTTGGGAATGAACAGACTTACTGCTGAAAAGTGACTAGATGACCAGAAACAACGACTAGATGAGCTAATGAAATAGGTGAGAATGCTTTCCAGCCAAGTTCCATTTATTGATCATAACAATATTGTGGAAATGCTGAATGGATCCAGATACATAGGAAAGATGAAAAATTCACACTGATATTAGACTTGAGACAAAATGACATGTCATCAGAATAACAATGCTATATCTTGTGATTAATACAAAAACCAAGAACTTAAATACACGGACCACCAACTTTGTTGATCAACTTGGGTGAAGGTAGAGAACTTTGCTATGAAGAACCCAGTTGAGTGGAACAAAATCTGTTTTCTTTAAGAAACAAAAGACTCCAAAAACTTAAAATCCTCGTCAGCTTCGATTTTCATTGAGACATAAAGAATATATCTAGGAGATAGATGTTTATTTTCAATTAGTCAACTATTGAATGCAAGAATTCAAATAATAAATAGTAGCCTATTTTAGAGAATTCATCATGCATCCTTCTTTGGTAGTTTTCAAAAGACAAACACTACAAATTTTACTATATACCCATATATTATCTCAAAGTAAGAATATCAGAAACACGAGATATAACTTAAAAATATATGCCAAGCGTAAAATGGGTAGAATCAAGCACTTTTTCATGAATGATTCATGTTTTTACACAAGAGGGAGTCCCAGTTCTTTGTAACTAATCAGTAACTACCTTTTACTTTTGTCTCCTATACTGGTGAAACTTTTACCTTAGCTCGTATTACATACAAAACCTCAATTTTGTTAAATTTAGGTGAACAGAATAAATGCACAGAAATAATTCAAAAAAATCAGACAGAGTAACACAGCATATACCCTGGGAAAACCCTCC
>VDFB02281053.1:0-23268 GCA_007258455.2 Sequoia sempervirens | reverse complement strand
TGTGATTAATACAAAAACCAAGAACTTAAATACACGGACCACCAACTTTGTTGATCAACTTGGGTGAAGGTAGAGAACTTTGCTATGAAGAACCCAGTTGAGTGGAACAAAATCTGTTTTCTTTAAGAAACAAAAGACTCCAAAAACTTAAAATCCTCGTCAGCTTCAATTTTCATTGAGACATAAAGAATATATCTAGGAGATAGATGTTTATTTTCAATTAGTCAACTATTGAATGCAAGAATTCAAATAATAAATAGTAGCCTATTTTAGAGAATTCATCATGCATCCTTCTTTGGTAGTTTTCAAAAGACAAACACTACAAATTTTACTATATACCCATATATTATCTCAAAGTAAGAATATCAGAAACACGAGATATAACTTAAAAATATATGCCAAGCGTAAAATGGGTAGAATCAAGCACTTTTTCATGAATGATTCATGTTTTTACACAAGAGGGAGTCCCAGTTCTTTGTAACTAATCAGTAACTACCTTTTACTTTTGTCTCCTATACTGGTGAAACTTTTACCTTAGCTCGTATTACATACAAAACCTCAATTTTGTTAAATTTAGGTGAACAGAATAAATGCACAGAAATAATTCAAAAAAATCAGACAGAGTAACACAGCATATACCCTGGGAAAACCCTCCTCTTGAGGGAGAAAAACCCAGCAACAAAGATCTCTCTTATATTTGATGCAACAGTGGCAATTTTTACAAATTACAATAAGGTCTAACACAAGACCGATATGCAGTATCTTACAATAAAGAATAACAGATAACAAGCTCTAGATCACACCTGACAATATTAGAATACAGATCCAATAATGTTCACTTAGCATTGAAAGGTCTTCAAACTATGCACTGGTGAATTTGCACTTGCTTGTTATATTCGCATTATTGCAGACTGATAAGAAACGCGTCAAACTGTACCTTGTATTCTTGCATTCACACTTGCTTGATATCACTGAACTGGTGTCTTCGAACTCAACTCCCAGACAGGTTCGCACTTGATGGATATCACCGATCTGATAAGTTTGCACTATAATCTGAGATGACTTCGCACTATAGTCAGATAGGCTCGCACTGTAATCTGATATGACTTCGCACTATAAACAGATAGGTTCGCACTGTATATCAGCTGAGATCGAACTCAAGAATAATAAATGAACTGATCTTCTACTTCAATAAATTCGCACTGTATCATGCAAGGCTGATGAGAATAACTGAAATCTGCTAGGTGCTCACAATGAACGAATCAAGGAGAATATATACAGGTGAATGATGGAGACGTATGCATCAAAATCCTTCAAGTCGGCCTCTAATAAATTTCGAATATCCTTTAATAAAGGTTGGCCTCAAAATAAATATTAATTATCTTTTAATAAAAGATCAACTCGAATTCTTTTATGTCGGCCCATAATATGAAGTGAAAACAATAAGTATAAATTGTATAGCCAACGGCTATCATCCAATTTATGATATCATGAAGGAGCTGAGCTGGAAGGAGCTACCGAAGCTGCTATATCATTAACACTCCCTCTCAGCTAGGGAGAGAACTTCCAGCTGTATAAAATGAATCATCTCCATATGAGGTTCATCTGCCACCATTGCCTGCAATCAAATATAAAGAGAGAAATATCACCTCAATGTGATATCAACCATCACATGGTTAAGTACTAGTGTTCATCACTTGCGTGATGTTGTCACCTCAGCGTGACTTTCACCATGGCTCTCCCAGAGGGTGAAACACAAGTACAAAGATCATCACGGACTCTCTCACGTGATGTTGTCATGGAGTCACACACATGACATCCACCATGACTTAGCTCAGAGGGTGGAAACGAGGGCTTTCACCTCAAATTCTTCCGTCACAGAAGAAGATGCAATAGTAAGTACAAGTGTTCATCACTAGCGTGATGTTGTCACCTCAAGTGACTTTCACCATGACTCTCTCAGAGGGTGAAACACAAGTACAAGATATGTCATGGAGTCGCACACATGACATCCACCATGACTCTCTCAGAGGGTGGAAACGAGGGCTTGCTACTCAAATTGTTGATCCACAGGAAAGAAAATGCGTGTAACAAGGGATTTCACCTCGAACTTCTCTCCGCAGAAGACAAGCTTCAACAAAGGCTCAACGTCACGAGACTCCTTTTCGATCAAGGCTGGATTCTCCACCATACCAAGCTTGTCTGGTACAGAAACTTCACTGCGAGCTTGGTGAGAATATCACCCGTCTGCTCATCAATGTAATGTACCTCAAGCTGTCTGACCGGTAGTACCATATCTCTGATATAGTGGTACTTGATCTCAACATGCTTGGCTTTGTCCTTGAAACCACGGGGATTGACGAGAAAGCTTCACACCTGGCTACGATTATCACAATGAATAATGGTGGGCTGCATTGATTGTCCAAACAATCCTGCAAGGAGCTTACAAAGCCACACTGCTTCTCGAGTTGCCATGCAAGCTGCAATATACTCGGCCTCTGCTGTACTCAATGCCACAGAAGACTGCTTACTGCTGCACCAGGAAATCATAGCAGAACCTAAACTGAAGCAACAGCCAGAGGTGCTCTTCCGATCTGTGACACAACCTGCCCAATCAGAATCAGTAAAACCAAGTAACTCCAAGTCTGCATCTGAAGTATACTTCAACCCATATCCAACTGTGCCACGCAAGTATCTCAGGATATGTTTGGCTGCAACAAGATGTATCTGTCTCGGATCACACATAAACTTGCTAAGTGCACTCACTGCATAGCAAATATCAGGTCTAGTGTTAACTAGATACATCAAGGATCCAATTAGCTGTCTGTACAACGTAGGATCCACCAAATCTGAACTAGCTGTAGCCTCCTTCAATTTATGAAGATTGGTTTCCATGGGAGTAGACATGGATTTGCAATCCGTCATGCCAAATCTCTTAAGTATGTCAATGGTGTACTTCCCTTGATTTAGAATCATACCATCTGACTTCTGCCAGACTTCTAAACCAAGGAAGTAATGCATGAGCCCAAGGTCCTTCATCTCAAATTCAGAAGTTAAATCCTTCTTACATTCAAGAATCAGGTGATCTTCTCTAGTGAGGATTAGATCATCAACATATAAAACCAAAATTAATGCATCAGCATTGATTACCTTGAAGTAGAGATTTGAATCAGCATCGTTCTTCAAGAAACCCAAGCTTGATAGATACTGATCAATCCTTTCATACCATGCACAAGGAGCCTGCTTAAGACCATACAAGGCCTTCTTCAGCTTGCAAACATGAGACTCCTTCCCATGAATCTCAAATCCATCAGGTTGCTCTATGTAAACCTCTTCCTCAATCACTCCATTGAGAAAGGCTGTCTTCACATCCATCTGGTGAATCTTCCATCCTCTAGATGCAGCAATAGCAATGATGGTTCTGACAGAAGTGTAGCGAGCAACATGAGCAAAGGTCTCATCATAATCAACTCCCTCTTTCTGAGAAAACCCACGAGCCACAAATCTTGCCTTGTACTTCTCAATGCTTCCATCTGCAGCATGCTTAATCTTGAATAGCCATTTAGAAGATACCACATACTTGCTCTCGGGTCTAGGAACGATATCCCAAACATCATTCTTAAGAATTGACTGATACTCCTCTGTCATAGCATCTCTCCAGACCTGAAGACTGGATGCTTCCTCAACACAGGAAGGCTCAGATTCTATGATCTGACTCATCAAGGCAACATAACTGGAGAACTTATGTGGCCTCTTGCTTTCTCTGAATGTGCCTCTAGGAGTTGCAAAGCTTTCAGCCTCTTGCATAGTGCGACTAGCCCATAGAGGTCTCTTTCTCCCAATAACAATGTTAGTAGGCCCATCAGTAGGTTCCAAGGGTTCAACTGGATCAAGATCTTCCTTTGGTTCTATTGTCTCCCTCTGAATCTCAGGCGTATGGTCAACTTCCATGTCCTGAGGAGACTCTTCATTATCAATCTCCATATGAATCCCTCTGGATCTCCTGAATGCAACATCTTCCTCGAATGTGACATCCCTACTGATCTCTATCAACTTCTGACCTGGAATGTAAATTCTGTAAGCTTTTGATGTCTCACTGTAGCCCACAAATATTCCCTTCTTGCCCGAAGGCTCCAACTTGGTTCTCTTTTCCTTGGGAACATGAATATAGATAGGACATCCAAAGATCCTCAAATGACTGACTTTAGGCTTCTTCCTTGTAAAGGCTTCTTCTGGAGTCATATTCTCCAAGATCTTATGAGGACTTCTGTTCTAAACATACACAGCTGTACTGGAAGCTTCTGCCCATAGAAAGGTTTGCAAATCTTGATCATGGATCATGGCCTTTGCTGCTTCCACAATCGTTCTGTTCTTTCTTTCTGCAACACCATTTTGTTGGGGATTATAGGGAACACAGAACTCCCTCTTAATCCCTGCATCGGTACAAAAGTTTGAAAACTATTGAGGTGTATTCTCCACCATTTATTAGAGATCGAGGACCTTAATTCGTTTACCAGAAAGATTTTCTACTAAAGCTTTAAACTCTTTAAACTTATCCAGTACTTCCTCAGATTCTTTAGATTTCAAAAAATAAATCCAAGTCTTCCTAGAGTGATCATCAATAAAGAGAACATAATACAAAAAACCACTCGAAGAAGGAATAGACATAGGACCACATAAATCATAATGAATTAGGTCTAAAATACACTTAGATCTATTTTCTCTACTATGAAAGGGGGCTTTTATATTCTTACCTAATGCGCAGCCCTTGCATGTACCTTTGTGCTCCTGGTTGAATTTATGAAGGCCCGTCACCATCTTCTCCATAATGGGTAGGGCTCGGAAGTGCAAGTGAGCCAATCTCCGATGCCAAAGATCACAAAGACTGGAAGAATCATGAACCAATGCTTGTAGAGGATGTGAGCAAACCTTGTAGAGGTTATCATGTCTAACTCCAATTACTTGAGCATCCTTGAAGTTAGAGTTCTGCATCCACACTAGAACTTTTCCTTTGGAGAAGGCAACTTGATATCCTTTATCTTCCAAAGCTGAAATGGAAATAAGATTACGCTTGATTCCGGGAACATAAAGAACATTACCCAATTGAAACGATATGCCGGAATCCAAGTGAAGTGTGGAGGTCCCAATTCCCTTTACGGAGTAGCTGGCATCATCTCCAATGATGACTTGTTCAAAAGATTCCTTTTCCACCAAACTCGATAAGTGCTCCTTGAATCCGGTTATGTGACGGGAGGCACCACTGTCGATTATCCAGGTGTTGGAGTTGGAAGGTATACAGCTTGATAATGCTGAATGAGACATGAATTCACTTGAACCCTCAACCTTCAAATCATACACCATCTTGACAGTCTGAACAAATGAGATAATCTGAGTGCAATAATCTGATCACAATCCTCAAACCCGCTCTGATACCATGTTAAATTTAGGTGAACAGATTAAATGCACAGAAATAATTCAAAAAAAATCAGACAGAGTAACACAGCATATACCCTGGGAAAACCCTCCTTTTGAGGGAGAAAAACCCAGCAACAAAGATCTCTCTTATATTTGATGCAACAGTGGCAATTTTTACAAATTACAATAAGGTCTAACACAAGACCGATATGCAGTATCTTACAATAAAGAATAACAGATAACAAGCTCTAGATCACACCTGACAATATTAGAATACAGATCCAATAATGTTCACTTAGCATTGAAAGGTCTTCAAACTATGCACTGGTGAATTCGCACTTGCTTGTTAATTCGCATTATTGCAGACTGATAAGAAACGCGTCAAACTGTACCTTGTATTCTTGCATTCACACTTGCTTGATATCACTGAATTGGTGTCTTCGAACTCAACTCCCAGACAGGTTCGCACTTGATGGATATCACCGATCTGATAAGTTTGCACTATAATCTGAGATGACTTCGCACTATAGTCAGATAGGCTCGCACTGTAATCTGAGATGACTTCGCACTATAAACAGATAGGTTCGCACTGTATATCAGCTGAGATCGAACTCAAGAATAATAAATGAACTGATCTTCTACTTCAATAAATTCGCATTGTATCATGCAAGGCTGATGAGAATAACTGAAATCTACTAAGTGCTCCTAATGGAAAATCCCGAAAGGATGGACGGGCCAGTCTTCGAATAAGGCAGGGTTGGCCTCCAAAATAAATATTAGTATGTTTTTAGCAAAGATCAGCGCCAGTTCGAACATAGCGGGCGGGGCGACCGGGCCGACCAGTTTCTCGCCGAAGGGGCACAGGAAGACACCCGGTTGCCGTATCGCGTTAACGGTTAAAGTGGTTTGCGGGCAGCATGGGACGTGCGGTGCCTTATAAAGGTTTAAAAAGCCATCCATAAGATTGATCTCTCGGCGATAATTTTCGCTTTACATCATATTACCCTAGAACTGCCTGCCACCGACATTGTAACATTTTCATTTACTAAAGGGAACACATAAGAAGTATTTTATAATCTTTTGAATACTGGTTTTAAAATATAGACTCTTAGTTAGGATCTGTGTGAAACCATCAATTCCCGGCCATCTTCATTGTATGAGAAAAGGCCTGATTCATGCTGTGCTTGAGATGAAAACATGGCGGTTGAATTTTCTTTGAAATAATGCCTTGATGAAATTTGATTCCTGTTCTGATCATATAATAGGCCTTCACATATGCTACAATGCTTCGAAATTCCAATAACGCTGAAGCTGGAGTTTGTATGGGAAAATTATGGTTGTAAAACCATTGGCCCTATTGTTGTATATCTTGCATCCTCTGATCATCTAATGATGTCGCATTGGCGTGCTGATATGGCCCACTTGTAACAACTTGGATTTCAGGATGCATTACTGTATTGACACGTGGCAGCACAAGATGGCAGTGGTTTATTTGATGACTTGCGCTTATGGACATTTAACACAATCTTGTTGTGGTAATTGGCTTTATGGGACATTTATGGTGACTTAATTTTTCAAGAGGTTGGAGTAACAGGTGATTTGCAATTATTTATATATTCTTTTAATAAATCAGTTCATTTCCCTTGACTTTGATTGAGTGGGAATAATTTCAGTTCAACATTTAAGAAGTTGAAGTTGCATGTTTGTTATTTTTGATTGACCTTCTGAATGTATCACATATGAACTTTGACTTTGATTCTACTTTGACGTAGAAGTTTTGAATGTTCAACTAGGCCAGTAACTTGGCAACTTGGTGCAGTCACGGATGGAGGGACCAAAGAGGACTGTCCAACCGTGCAGCTTAGAGTCAACACAGCAGAAAACAACGCAAGAAATACTCAGCAAACATAGATCTTTATTGATTCAACAACTTTCTTACATGCAGCATATGCTTCATATGCGGAATAACTAGGGCTCATAGGCCTGTTGCAAGGGCATTACAGATATTACAATTGGCTTGAGGCCTTATTACATTCCACAGCCAAAAGGATGGATCAAATTGCGAACTACTATTGCTGATTTGCTTCCTTAACTAACTGAACTACTTTCTAAATGATTACAAATGATCTTAAATATGAATCTCCAACTCCAATTATGATCCACGTTGGCTTTAAGGGTTTACAAACCCCGATGTATGACCAAGCATGTAGGTTGGCCTTCAACATGAAAAGATAACCCATTGGTAAATGAAATGAATTGCGGATCCCTGAGAAAGTTCCCCTTGGACCTAAAATGCCTGGATGATGTTCCATTAAGCTCTGCATGCTCCGAAAAAGGTCCAGACAACAAACCTGGACTAGGTCGGCTCCAAATGCTTTGACTGAGAATGACAGTGAAATTTTGAGAGCTATAACTTTCTACAAATGAATGCAAATCTCTTAAAATCTGGATATGTTGTAGATGACCTTGTGTAGATGCTATATCCCGCTCTGCGAGCTGAGAAATGGCATTACGGTAAAATGCAGAATAAACTACTGAGACAACTACAAACTGAAATGCAAGAAAATAAATGTTTTTGGTTGATACAGGATTGCTTTACAACCAAGGATGCTCCTACATCAGACACCCGGGGTTTGAAGAAAAGTGAGTCCCTCACTTTCTAGAGGCTAGAGGAAAACCAAAGTGGTCCACTTCAGCTTGAGAAATCCATGATGAATCCTCCATTGGTCTACCTTTCCACTTTACCAGATATTCGTTTATTGCTTGTACCTAGTGTTCTTTCCGATTCTAATATCCAAAATCTGCTCAATCTCCTTCGGTGGTCGATGTGGTAATTGGTCTTTCAAATCAGCTTTGTTGTTACTGCCACTTGACTGCCCTTCATGATACTCAAAGATGTCTGCGATATTGAAAATAGGTGATATATCGAGTGTCTCGGGTAACTCCACTTCATATGCATTTTCGGAATCAAACTTCCTGAGAATCTTACATGGTCCAAACTTCCTCATCTTCAGCTTATTGTATGTCCCTACTGGAAACTGTTCCTTTCTGAGATAAACCATAACTTCCTCTCCAACAACAAACTCCTTATATCTCCTTTTCTCATTTGCCTCCTTGTACTTACTGTTCATGTCCTCCAAGTGCTTTCGGACTTGACTATGCAATGTCTCCATGAATCCTGCAAATTCTTCTGCTTCTGCACTCCTCTTATTCTCCATACTGATGTCTTTGAGCTCCACAACTCCTCTAGGGTGTATCCCTATCACAATCTCAATGGTGTCTTCCCTATACTCCGGTTTACTGAATTATTGTATGTAAACTCTATTTGCGGTAGATTTATATCCCAATTTCCAGCCTTACCTCCAACCAAGCATCTCAATAAGTTACCCAAACTCTTGTTTACTATCTCTATTTGTCCATCGGTTTGTGGGTGATATGCTGAACTGAACTTTAGATTTTTCTTCATCTTCTTCAACAATGTCCTCCAAAAGTATCCAATGAACTTGGTGTCCCTGTCTGAAACTATACTCTTTGGTAATCTATGCAATCTCACAATCTCCTTGAAAAATAAGTTAGCAACATGCCCAACATCATTAGTCTTCTTGCAAGGAATGAAATGTGCCATCTTAGAAAATCTGTCTACTACTACCATGATAGAATCATATCCTCTCGGTGTTCTTGGAAATCCCAATACGAAATCCATGCTGATATCTTCCCAAGGTCTCTCCGTGCTTGTCAAAGGTTTATACAATCCAGTATTCTGACTACTCCCCTTTGCTGTTTGACAAATTCTGTAACTCTGAACATACTTCCTAACATCCTTATATATCTATGGCCAAAAATAGTGTTCACTCACCAAAGCTATTATCTTATCAATCCCAAGAGGTCCTGCTAGTCCTCCACTATGCTTCTCCTTGATTTGATCCTCCCTCATTGAACTCTTTGGAATACACAATTGATTTCCCTTGAACAACATATCTTCCTAAATGAAATAATCCTACCATTGACTCCTGTTTGTTACTAACGGTTCCTTACATGACTTCCATGCTTCAGGAAAATTTGGATCATTCTCATACATATGTTGTAGTCCTTTAAAACCCAATACTTCTATCTTCATTCTTGTTAACAAATTCCTTCTTCTGCTCAATGCATCTGCAACTTTGTTTGACTTACCACTCCTATGCTTCAACACAAAAGTATAACTTTGCAAGAACTCAACCCATCTTATATGTCTCTAGTTTAACTTCCCGTGACTGTTCAAATACTGCAAAGCTTGATGATTAGTATGCAACAAAAACTACTTAGTCAACAAATAATGTCTCCACTTCTTCAATGTTTGAATTATGGCATACAATTCCTGGGCATAAACTGAATATCTTCTTCTGGCATCATTCAACTTCTCACTAAAATAAGCTATGGGTCTTCCTTCTTGACTCAACACTGCTCCTATTGCATTTCCATTGGCATCACAATCAACTTGAAATACTTTGTCAAAATTAGGTAATGCTAACACTGGCTGCTCTGTCACCTTTTGCTTCAGCAATTCAAAACTTCTTTGTGCTCTGGATGTCCACTTAAAGTCTTTCCTATCTCCTCTCATTGTTTCTGTCATGGGTGTGCAAATGCTACTAAAGCTCCTGATCAATTTTTGGTAGAAACTTCCAAATCCATGGAATGATCTTACCTCTCCAATGTTCGCTAGCATTGGCCACTCAACAATGGCTCTAACCTTCTTAGGTCCCATCTTCAATCCTTCAACAAAAATGACAAAACCCAAATATACCAACTTTGTCTTCATAAAACTACACTTCTTGATGTTTATTAGCAACTTCTCCTCTCTCAGTCTCTACAATACTTGTTTGATGTGCCACAAATGCTCTTCTCTAGTCTCACTGAAGATTAGAATATCATCCAAATAGACAATAACAAACTTACCAAGAATTACTTCAATACTTCGTTCATCAACCTCATGAAAGTGCTAGGTGCATTGGTCAATCCAAAAGGCATCACTAACCACTCATGCAACCCTTCATTAGTCTTAAATGTAGTCTTCCATTCATGTCCTTCTCTGATTCTGATTTGATGATATCCATTCTTTAGGTCAATCTTTGTGAAATATTTTGTTCCACTCAAATAGTCCATAATGTCATCCATCCTTGGCAATGGGAATCTATACTTGACTGTGATCCTATTGATTTCTCTTGAATCTGTACACATCCTCCATTCTTCGTCTTTCTTTGGTGCAAGTATGGCAGGTATCGCACATGGGCTTAAGCTCTCTCTGATCAATCCCTTATTCAACAACTCTTGTATTTGTTTGTTCAGCGCCATATTTTCTACAGGTATCATCCTATGTGTCACTTTGTTTGGAAAACTTTCTCCTGGTATTAGATCTATGTGATGACCGATGCTCCAGACCGGTGGTAATCCATCTGGTACATTCTTTGATATGATATCCTCATACTCTTCTTTTAATCGATACCCTTCATGGGAGGGAGCTTTTCTTCAAATCTAGGCAACTAGAGATGTTGAGAATCAAGCTATCAAAGAAGTTAGCAGACTTGGCATTTTTAAAAAGGTGGCGGGACTCCAAGGTTTTTCCATCCTTCATTTCATCGTCCATCATCTGGCCAATCACTAGACTCAACACATTTTCCACTGAGCAGGTCTTTCGTTACTCTATTACGTGATTAAATCCACGAGCGCCTCCATTAATTAGATCTCTTCCAGGCTTCTTCCATTGCATTTAGAGTTGCTTGCCTCCCTCCGGCCAGATCTTTGGATTTTGCTCGACATTTCTTCACAAGCGAGGGCCTCTGGTATCAAAGTCAGCTGCGAACAGAGGCCAAAAAAGAAATTCAATGCCATGATCGACATAAAGCATCCTAAGGTTTCTTGGAATAGTCATGGTGTACCCGTCCTGCCCTTGCCATCTTCATCTGTCTCTCCTCCAGCCACTCCTTGCTCCAATCCATCATCTCTTCCTTTCCCGCCAAATCAACCTTCCTCATCTCGACAGTCATTATTTGCAGTGCAAATCTATTGAAAGCCTTCAACTTGTCACCTCGTGTCCTTGAATCTCTTCCATCCAGCCCCTATTAGCTCTCCTCCAGTGGTTGGGCACCTCTCGCCACTGTGCAACTGCATTTCTCTTAGTCCTCCCCCATGCAGCTCTGAGATTGTTCTCCCTCTGTTCCCCTTTCAACACAGCAACAAACAGTTTGATGTTGGTGCCTCTCAAACCAACAACAAGGAGATAGATGTTAGTGCTTCCCAAACCAGCAATAGGGAGATGAACGTTGAGAAATCGGCTCCCATCGTTGGAAACCAGCTTGTTCATTCAAACGGTCCTTAGTTTGCTATTCTAGGTATGCTGCCCTTGCCTAACACTTCGGTTTCCATTGGTTTTTCTTCATGGGATGCTCTTATTGTAACTCTTAGCAATTCTTTCTCCTTTCATCATAGACCAGGCTCCTTGAAGTCCGCGACTAATACTAACATCAGTCGCCCCAATTCTTTGTCGAACCGATCTCAAGCTTCTAATTAGACCTCTCAATCTTCCTTGGATTGCGCTTCAGATTGTCTTGTGCTTGGTAATCCTGGTTCCAACTTGTTCTCTAGCCTCTCACACAATCGCTATCTTTCACAAGTAGCTCCTAATCTCAATCCTTCGAACTTTGTGTCCTTGACTTCGTCCTCAATGCAATCTTGTGTCGCTTCTTTCTCCGCTATTAGCTCTAAGGCAGACTCGAGATCCCACCTGTTGATTCATGACTAGGAAAGCAAATTGATCATTAACCTCTCGTGTATTCAATTGGACCCCCTTGTTCTCAATTTTCTAAAGAAAGGTCTCGACCATAGTTGGAAAACTCGGACTCGGGAAAAAACTCGGCTAGGATTCGACAAAAAAGAAAACTATGGTTTTACAAAAAAAAATAAGAAATTAATGTATTTAGAGAACATAAGAGCCTAATTTGACTATCAAACACTCATAATTCAAAGCTTACACATGTCACATGATCATCAAACACTCAATAATTGAAATTTCATCATTCATAGTCATACAAATACTCATAGTTTCAATGTATAACAGCATCATAAGTTTATAAATGTTTACATATAATCATGTAAAAAAGAGGAAAACATTAACAACCACATATAATCTACGATTCTACATCTTCCTCTTTCCCCTCCCAATGGTACTCAATTTTGAAGGCCTAGAACTAGAAGGTGCCCGTGCTCTAGTATCCAAGCGAGGACTAGGAGATTGAGTAGTGGTTTCTTGATATTCAAATGTGTCTTTGTCCTCCTCCATGGCATCCAATCTTGCTGCTTCTTCTTCTTCTATTACTGCTTTCTCTAATTCAGCAAGATCCTTATCAGTAAGGAAGACATCAGCCTCATCATTTTGTTCATCAACAGTCCATTCACCATATGGATCAATGTCATCCAAGTCGATGGACTCATGCAAAACACCCTCCACCTTTCTAGTTTGAAGGTGAAGGTTATACCGAACAAAAACTAAATCATTTAGGCGTTGCTGAATCAACCTGTTTCTCTTCTTTGTGTGAATGTTCTCAAATAAAGTCCAATTACGTACACACCCAGAAGCACTGCATGGCTGCAACAAGACACGTATGGCTAGCTTTTGAAGATTTGGCATGCTAGCACCATAGTTCGCCCAAGATAGATCTACAAAAACATGTTTAAAAAATATAAGTATTAAGAAATAAGAATAAAGTAAAAAATCTATATGTAAGAATCAAGTTTCTAATTCCACTTTTTACCTAGTTGTTGTTTTCCTCTCCTTTCAATTGCTTGTTGGGAGGAAAAGAGTCTCCCCTTTGCACCCTTGTAGACCTTGAATAGATAAAAGAAAAAGTAAATCAAATATGGAAAATTTATAGATAGTCAAGGCTCAACATTGCAAATTCATAAATAAGATGTAACAAATCTCACCTCCAACTCATCAAGCACCTTATCACTCAGCGCACGATTAGGCACCATCCTATCAATGCATGTGACAAGACCTTCCATGACCTCCTCATCCACCTTAAATGTGTCTGAGAAGTAGAACTTCGGATTCAAGAAGTAGGCAAAGGCATGAATCGGCTGGTGGAGTTGGTTTGTCCATCTCCGATCAATGATGCGCCAAATGATTTCATATTTCCTTTTGTTGCTGCCATAGTAACGTGATATGGTCTCTTTGGCCCTATCCATGGCCTCATAGATGAAACTCATTGGCATGCCCTCTCCATCCACCCTACGAAGAACCCTCACCAAAGGTTTTGTCACCTAAAAAAATGAAAGCAAATGTTAAATTATAACAAAATTAACCCCTCAAAAAATAAAAACAGCAAATAGATTATCATGTATAATTTTCTTTTTTGTGTTTGTTACTTAACCCCATCAACTCCTCTCCATTTTTGATGAATGTCTCATCAAAAACTATGACAACAATCCTCTCCCCTTCAAGTCTAGTGGAAAATGAGGACTCCTTCCAAGCATCAGACACAAACATTTGCTTGAGATGACCAATGGCACCAAGAATGCTTTGCAATGTGAGGAAGTGGCTAGCAAATTGTGTTACTCCAGGTCACAGAAGGTCCTTGCCATTTGTGAATTTTCTCATCAAAGAAAGCACCCAAGTATGGTTGTAGATAAATTTTGTAACACTTTTTGCATCTTCAACCACACTTTTGACCCATGAAATCTTTCCAATGTCCTCTAGCAACAGGTCCAAGCAATGTGCAACACACGAAGATCATGCAATTGTGGGAAACCTCGCCATAAGTAGTCTACCTGTAGCTACATATGCAGCTGCGTTGTCTGTGATAATTTGGACAACATTATCAACTCCAACCTCTTGGACCACCCCATCTAATAAATTGCATAAAGTCTCAGCATTTTTGACTTCATGGGAGGCATCTATTGATTTTAGGAACACCAATCCACCATTAGAGGCCACTAAAAAGTTTAGGAGAGTTCTATTTCGTCCATCTGTCCACCCATTAGATAAAATGCTGCAACCTTTTCTTCGCCAAAATTTTTTTGCTCATCAACCACAAGCCGTGTATTCTTTATAGCTTCCTCTAGCAATGGCCCACTCAAATCTTTAGCTAATGGGGTCTTAAACCCCTTTCTTGCAACTGTAAGGGCATTCACCAAAAGCAATATGGGCTGCTTGCCACATTGAAAGGTAAATTATTGTAATACCAAAATTTTGCTGCTGCCATCCTAGGTTCATGATGCTTTTCCTTATTCCAACCGATACCTTCAAGTGAAGGTTGTGCTCCTGGAACATTACGTGGAATAAAATAATTTGGTCTTGATGAAGGACCTTGGCTAGCACTAGGAGTAGAAAAAGAACCCTCAGGACTCTCACCAAAAGATGAATGTGGACCACAGATGCTTGAACTTGGAGTACCATGGGGCATAGATGGTGTAGAAGGGGATCCACTCATTGCTGCTGCTAGTGCATCCTTTGTTTTTTGTCTTTCATCTTTTTTTAGCTCATAATCAGCAAGAAGGGCCTTCATCTCTCTAATAATCTCAGGAGTAGTCTTTGTGCATCCCTCCACATTTTGCCCAGGTATTCCTGCAAGGTGGTATTTTAATCTGTTTACTCCTGTCATCCATTTCTGGCATTCGGTACATGTCACTTCACCTTTTTTATTTCCTGGTATTCCATACTTCCATGTAGGGTCTTTTCTCGTTCCCTTTGGGTTTGAAGACGACATTGTTGTTTCAAGTTCAACATGAAAAAAAAAATCAGCAAATAAATGTGATTCGAACATTTGCAAAAAAAAGGAATGCAAAACCAAGCTAGAAATAGTAGGAATTAGGCTATTAAGGGAAATAGAAAAAAATTTGGCAGCATTTCCCCTTATTTTTCTTAATTTTTCTGATTTTGAATTCAAGAAAACAAAAAAAAAGAATTGTTGAATCACTAACCTGACTCTATTTTGATCTTCTTAGCTTGTCCTCTTGGCTTCTTTCAACCCCACTTCAACTTGTAGACTTGTATTTCACAAACTTGAGTGTTAAAATGAAAGAAAAAGTTAAAAAAAATGGGTTTTTAACCCTTTTTGACTCCTAGCCACGCAGGAGAGTCTTGGGTTGGGACTCCTGAGTTTGACCTCAGGACTCAGTTGAGTCCTAAGGTCGGACTCGGGAGTCCCAACCTAGGACTCTCTTGGACTCGACTCCCGAGTCCATGGCGAGTCGACTTGGCTCTCCCACGGACTCGTGAGTCTGCAGCGAGTCCAGCAGAGTCCGCGAACTATGGTCTCGACTTTGCTATCACACCTCACTTTATTCCTGTGACTAATTTTCTCATTGAAATTGAGAAGGCCTTTCGGTCGTTCCTTGAAAGTATTGCAGAAGAGGTTAGGCAAGATTGCACTGTGGCCATGAGACATGCCAAGCCCCCTAAGCGCAACGTCCCCAAAGCTGAACTCCTCACCTTGAAAAGATTAATGAACAATAATGACCTTGTCATTTCCAAGGTGGATAAAGGTGATGCCACGGTGATCATGGACAAGCGAGACTACATTTCCAAGATGCATGACCTTTTATTTGATATCAACAGCTACAAAACCCTCAATTCAAATCCCATCTCCAAATTTACCAAAAAGGTTCGATCTATGATTTCCAGTTCACCTTTTGATTATGCCACAAAAAAGTTGCTCTATCCCTCCAAAGAGGTGACTCTTGGGATCTATGGGGTACCTAAAATCCACAGAGTAGGCATACCCCTTAGACCCATAGTGGATACCATTAATTCCCTTACTTATAAGTTGGCCACCCATCTTGCTAAAATAATTTCCCCCCTAATTGGTAAATCCAGCTCGTTCATCAAGAACTCTTCTCATTTTGTGGACTTCATCAAAGATAAAAGAAATTAGACAAAAATGACCTTCTGGTGAGCTTTGATGTGGTTTCCCTCTTCACCAAAGTCCCTATTCATGACTCCATAGAGCTCATTAGGCAAAAGACCAGTTTTGAAATTGCCTCCTTAGTCGAGCTTTGTCTCAAATCCACTTTTTTCTCGTTACAAGGTGTCATTTTTGAACAAGTTAATGGAGTTGCTATGGGTTCTCCTCTTTCAACGATTATAGCCAACTTGTTCATGGAACATTTTGAAGACATTTCACTCCATTCTTTTCCCCTCAAACCAGAGTGGTGGAAACGCTACGTCGATGATACTAACATATGTTGGTCTCATGGCATTGAAAAACTTGAGGAATTCCACTCTCCCCTAAACACCATATCCCCTTGCATTTCCTTTACCAAAGAAATCGAATATGATAACCAACTTCCCTTCTTGGATGTCCTCCTCATCAAAAAAGTAGATGGTTCTCTATCCCGAAGTCTTTCGTAAGTCTACTCACACTGACCTTTACCTTCACTCCTCTTCTCACCATCACCCAAGCCAAAATGCAGGAGTTCTCAAAACTTTAGCTACCAGAGCTTTCACAATTTGTGATGGTGAGCACATTGACCAAGAGTTAACCCACCTCACCCATGTTTTCTCTCTAAATGGGTATAGAAGAAAGCAAATCAACAGAGCTATCAATCAAGCCAAAGCAAGGTTTTCCCTCTAACCTAAGTCGTCTCTCCTTCCTCCCCTCCCTTTGGCCACCCTCCCCTATGTTGAGGGCATCTCCAACAAAATTGCCAAAATCCTCCTAAAAAAGGGTTTATTTTGCACTTTCAAGCCCCTCTCAACCTTAAAAAATCACTTACCTTCCCCTAAGGACCCTCTGGACGCTTTCTTGAACTTAGGTGTCTACAAAGTGTCATGTTCTCGTGGCACCCCTTACATTGGGGAGACTGGTTGCTCAGTTAGCATGAGAATCAAGGAACATGGTGTTGACATTAGGCATGAGTGGGTCTCAAAATCTGCCTTAGCTGAGCATTCATCCAAGACCAAACATCACATTGCATTAGAAGATACCAAAATTCTTTTCAAAGAAGACAACTACTTCAAGAGGAAGCTGAAAGAAGCTATTGAAATCAATAATCACCCATCTAACATTAACTGAGACTGGGGTTGGAATTTAAGCTTCTCTTGGAAATCACTTTTTAATAACTTTAAAGATCTCCCTTCTGGTAGCTGTAGGTCATCCTCTCCTTGGTAGCTACCTGCCTCCTCCCCCTCCTTGCCCAACCCCTTCCTTTCTCTTTCTTGCTCTCCCCTGCTCCTTGTTTGTCTCTTCTCTCTTCCTCGGTCGTCGTCTCCCTTTCTTCGTGTCTTCAAACCTTTTTTCCTTTCTCTCCTTTCCTGTTTTCTTTTAAATATCTTTTGCATTTTTGAGGAGCTTCTTTTGTTGCTCTCTTTGAATTTTCTTAAGTTATTAATTTATAATTTGTCTCCTTTCCTTTCCGTCTATTTAATGGGCCATTATTATTGTTTGTTTTAGTTTGATTATGTTTTCTTTTATTAATGTATCTCCTTCCAAAAGCTTGATACTTTATAGGTTTCTTTCATATATTTCATTCTTTCCTATAATTGGGTGTATATATTTTTAAGGACTTTATTTTTTATCTTGGTTATATTTATTCCTCTTCTTTCCATTTTAAATATAGATTCCTAATCTTACCCTTATAATATTTTCTTCAATTATATATTTTTAGGAGCATTGTTTATAGTATCATACTTCAAAAGCATGATACTATTTAGGTTTTAATTTATGCTTTCTTATTTATTCTTTTTACTCTTATTTATATTTTTTATTGTAGTATTCTTATAGCATGCCATAATTGATAATATATTTGTTAATATTTTATATTTCTTTAATTTTTTTCCTTTATAATATCTCTAGTCTAATGATTTTGTAAATTTCTTCTATTTTTATGTTTGATTCTTGCTTCTTTATATATAGATTCCTAATCCATCTTTTATAAAAATTTTCATCAAATGAGGAATATATATGTATATATTTTAATAACCTTTTTTACTTTTAAAGTATCATATTTTCAAAAGCTTGATATCTTTTAAGTTTTCATTTTTCCTTTGCTATCATATTTACTTATTTTAGTCTTATATATAGTTTTAATGTAGTATATTTATTTGATATTATTGACAATATTATATGTATCTTCAATTAAAGATGTATATAATATTATAGTATGTCTTTCTTCTTTAGTTTTTCCTAAATAAGACTAGGTATAATCTAGTATAATTTTTATAGTGGATTTTACTCTATAGTTATTTCTCTTGGTATATTTTTAGGATCATTTATTTTATTTTTTGTTTATGTTGGTTATATTCATTCTTTATTTCTCCTTTTTAAAATTACATTTTTCTAATCCTTTATAAAATTGTCATCAATTATAAAGGATAGATTAGGGAATTTTATATTTTAGGAACTTTTTTTGTCATAAGTATCATCCTTTCAGCAACATATACTTTTTAGGTTTTTATCTCCTAATTTTTGCTCTCTTTCTTTGATTAATTGATTCTTTGGCATCATTTTGTGTCATTTTATTCCTTTTCATGATGCGTTTTAGGTTTTACTTCTATTTTTTGCTGTCATTTTTTGATCTTTTTTCCTTATTCTTCATTTTTTATAAATATGATAGGCTATATTATAATTTTATATAGTCGAGTTTTTAGGTTTCTTTCTTGCTACTTTAAATATAGATTCCTAATCTTTCCTTTATAAAAATTGTCATCACGAGGAATAGACATGTTTAATACTTTTTTGCTTTTAAAGTATCATACTTTCAAAAGCATGATACTTTTTAGGTTGTTTCTTTTATTTTATGCCATCATTTTTACTTATTTTAGTCTTATTTTAATGTAGTATATAATATTTATATGATTGTATTGATAATTTTATGTGTATCTTTAATTATATCTCCAATTTGTAAAGATATATATAATATTATAGTATGTTTTTCTCCTTAGATTTTTCTTATTTAGTAATTAAGACGGGGTATATTATAATATATTTTAAGTTGTTTTTATTCTATAGTTATTTCTCCGAGTATTTGGGTCTATTGATTCTTTGGGTCTTCAATTCTAAATTTTTTTGTTTATTTTTTATGTTGGTTATATTTATTCCTTATCTCTCCTCCTTAAAAAATGCATATTTCTAATCCTTCTTTATATAATTATCATCAATTATAAAACAAAATATATTTAGGATCTTTATTGTCACTTATGTATCATGCTTTCAAAAACATGATACTTTTTAGGTTTTTTACATCTGATTTTTGCTCTCATTTTTAATCTTTTTCAATATAGTATATTATATTTATTTGATATATTTGTTAATATGATATATTTCTCTTATTATTTCTTAAATTTAAAAATTTATATAGTAGATGATATTCTTTAATTATTTTGTTTCTTAAACTAATTTAATCTATGCTATTATTATAAGGTATTTTGGTCTTATTAAATATCATTTTAATTAATTGTTTTGATTTATTTTGATTTTTGGTTTTAGAATTAGTTTGTTTTTATTTAGTCAGTTAGATTTTGATTTAATTTTTTGGTTTTCTATTGTTAGTTTTTAGTGATCAGATATAAACTCAGAAATTTAATGCAAATCAGACAATAACACAGCACATACCCTGGGAAAACCCTCCACTTGAGGGAGAAAAACCCAGCAAAAATCTTCCTTATATATATTCAACAATCAGCAATGAAGCTTTACAAGGAATGGCTTTCACAAAGCCTGATATAATCAGATCGCTCTCCTTAGAATAATCGATCTGCTCTTATGCAATTACAATAATGATCTTCTGACTTATTCGATCTGCTCATGACCTTTAATCTGCTCTTGATGGAATGCAATTCGCACTTGATAAGGACTGCTCTGCCTGCGAATTTGTCTTGCTCTTGAATAAACTCGATCTGCTCCTTCTAAGTCTGCTCTAACTTGCAAATATGCTTGTGCTTGAAAATGATACAAATGAGAGGAGAATGATCTTGTATATATACAAGAGAGAGGCGCCTTATTACAAGAGGTCGGCCTTCAATTATAATATAATTTCCTTTCATAAATATCAGGTCGGCCTTGTATGTAATAAATACAATATTATTTACATAGAATCAAGAGTCGCCTCCTTAGCAAGTCGGCCACAATGAATATTTTATTTCACAAATAAAATTGCATAAGTATAAGATTGCCTTGCAATTTAAATAGCCGAATAGGCTATATTTAAATTGCACTTCACAAATCGTGCAGGGCTGGAAGTATAATCCAGACGCTGCAAAACATCAACACTCCCTCTCAGCTAGGGAGGATACTTCCAGCTGCATAAGACATATCACCTCATCGTGATGTCAACCACAATGGCTACTCCCATATGTGGAAAGGAATGATATCACCTCATCGTGATATCAACCATCATGGCTACACCCATGAATGGAAAGGAATAATATCACCTCATCGTGATATCAACCATCATGGCTACTCCCATGAATGGTAACTATGTACAAGTGCTCATCACTCATCGTGATGTCATCACCTCATCGTGACATTCACCATGGCTACTCCCAGAAGGGTGAAAAGCACAAGTACAAGAAAATCATCACGGACCCTCTCACATGAGGGTGAAAACACAAGTACAAGAAAATCATCACGGACTCTCTCACGTGATGTTGTCATGGAGTCACACACACTGACATCCACCATGGCTCTCCCAAAGGGTGGAAACAGGGCTTTCACCTCAAATCTCCAAAGAGAATGCATTAACAAGGGGGCTTGCACCTCAAATCTCAAAGAGAAATACATTAAAAGCGGATCGCGATAAAGAGCTCCCTTCTCAGCTAGACTTGATTATCCGCATACCAAGCTTGTCACCGGTACACAAACTTTTATCACGGAGAGGGCGGGCGAGAATATGCAGTAGATCTGCTCATCGGTGTTGATATACCTCAACGATGTATACTCAATACCATATCTTTGATATAGTGGTATTTGATTTCAACATGCTTAGTTCTATTATGAAACGCAGGATTGACAGAAGGCTTCACACAGCTCTGGTTATCATAATAAATGATAGTAGGCTCCAATGATTGTCCAAACAATCCTGCAAGGAGCTTACGAAGCCACACTGCTTCTCGAGCTGCCAAACAAGCTGCAATATACTCGGCCTCTGTTGTACTCAATACCACAGAAGACTGCTTCCTGCTACACCAAGATATCATCGCATACCCCAAACTGAAGCAACATCCAGAGGTACTCTTTCGATCAGTAACACACCCTGCCCAATCAAAATCATTATAACCAAGCAACTTCAAATCCACACCTGAAGAATATCTCAACCCATATCCAACCGTGCCACGCAAGTATCTCAGGATATGTTTTGCTGCAACTAGATGTATTTGCCTTGGTTCACACATGAACTGACTAAGTGCATTCACTGCATAGCAAATATCCGGTCTAGTATTGACTAGATACATCAACGATCCAATCAACTGCCTGTACATAGTAGGATCCACCAGATCTGAACTAGCTGTAGCCTCTTTAGCTTCTGCAAGTTGGTCTCCATAGGTGTAGACATGGATTTGCAATCCATCATACCAAATCTCTTCAGAATGTCAATAGTATACTTCCCTTGACTTAGAATCATCTCATCAGGCTTCTGCCATACAGGTTCAGTAGGCTCTTTCTGAATCTTCAAGTACTTGCATCAACCTTCTGACCTCTTCATCCAAGATTGCGCAACACTTGCCTTAGAGAGAAATGTTTTTTCCAATACACACCCTCGGTACTATGGGGATTCGAGTTGTCCTCCTACGACCTCATCCCAGTCACTCTATTACGGAATAGGTTTGGCGAGACTACCAATGTCAAATCAGATAGTATCTTGAGCAATTCTGATTTCAGCGGTGAAGGGATCCTCTCTAAGGTTGGCACTTAGCCTTGTCTGATGATCTTCACTTCTTCACCGATCGAGTTACAAAACTCCCTCTTGATCCTTGCTTGAGATTTAAAGACTTACGGAAATTGAACTCCTTCTAGCCACCAACTTCGGTAAGATATCACCCATGGCTGCAAGTTGTGACTTCAGCGCTTGATCATTTCTTTGGTCGGCATGACTTCCTCACAAAGACTGCCTCAAGCTTTTCATCGCTAAGCAATCTCTCATCTCCTTCTTGCTCCTAAGTCTGTCCTGGAAGCATTTTAGAGAGAGATTACTAATAGTTTATAACTATCCAAGGAAATATCAAGGCTAGAGTGAGACAAGGTTTACTATTTCAAGTTATAGCATGAATACATAAGAATTTATGAACAATATTAAAACATGAATAAATAAATCAACCTATAAGAGAAATATATCAATCAAAATGAAGGGATAAAGAAACTTATCTTTATTGAATTCTGATATAATTTTTTCTTCCATCTTTTACTCCTCTCAAGAGTGTTAAACTCAACACAGCAAAAGACAATCTGCACAACTACAGATTTCTTGAATGCATTATGCAGTTAGCATGTAGAACCAACCCTCTCCAAGAGTCAAGGCTCTATCACAGTTCATAGAGTAGAGAATGATATCGATGTGACCAACTAATCACCATTGAAATTGCAGTTCTCCTTTTATTTCAGAGTCACATTCAGAAATCTTCACAACCAGCATGAACTAACTTGCAATGAATAAATGAAATCTTCAAAAAAATCTTATGCTAGTGAACACAATTCAAGAGAAACCACAATCTCTCTTTACTAATCACATAAGATCCAAATAAATGATATAACTCAACAAACTGAAATTCAGCCTAGAAAGGTGATTTCAAACAAACAAGGAATACTTATCTCTTTAAATATTCTGATGGATGCAAATACTAGACACAATATGATACGCTGCTCTTGTGCTCAGAACAGTCCACAA
>VDFB02281052.1:0-35034 GCA_007258455.2 Sequoia sempervirens | reverse complement strand
AATCTTTTCATCACTAAGCAATCTCTCATCTCCTTCTTGCTCCTAAGTCTGTCCTGGAAGCATTTTAGAGAGAGATTACTAATAGTTTATAACTATCCAAGGAAATATCAAGGCTAGAGTGAGACAAGGTTTACTATTTCAAGTTATAGCATGAATACATAAGAATTTATGAACAATATTAAAACATGAATAAATAAATCAACCTATAAGAGAAATATATCAATCAAAATGAAGGGATAAAGAAACTTATCTTTATTGAATTCTGATATAATTTTTTCTTCCATCTTTTACTCCTCTCAAGAGTGTTAAACTCAACACAGCAAAAGACAATCTGCACAACTACAGATTTCTTGAATGCATTATGCAGTTAGCATGTAGAACCAACCCTCTCCAAGAGTCAAGGCTCTATCACAGTTCATAGAGTAGAGAATGATATCGATGTGACCAACTAATCACCATTGAAATTGCAGTTCTCCTTTTATTTCAGAGTCACATTCAGAAATCTTCACAACCAGCATGAACTAACTTGCAATGAATAAATGAAATCTTCAAAAAAATCTTATGCTAGTGAACACAATTCAAGAGAAACCACAATCTCTCTTTACTAATCACATAAGATCCAAATAAATGATATAACTCAACAAACTGAAATTCAGCCTAGAAAGGTGATTTCAAACAAACAAGGAATACTTATCTCTTTAAATATTCTGATGGATGCAAATACTAGACACAATATGATACGCTGCTCTTGTGCTCAGAACAGTCCACAACCTTTCACAGTTTGAACACAGGCCCCTGGCAAGGTTAAATTTGAACATGGTCTTTGACCGTTCAAATTTACGATGCACTCTAATTCCTGCTACAACCCACCAGATTATGAAACAGATGCAACACACTTACTAGCAACACACGATGAATGAAGGTGACACAAAATGATCTCATCCACTAGATCACAATTCAAGAGAAAACATGATCTTTACAACACACATGATCAAACAAACATTATCAGATCTACACAACTCAGCAGACTGAGTTTTACCCTAGATTCAGAAATATAAACAGACAAAAGAATACTTATCTTGTTGAAATTTGAATCTCCTTAAGTGTTGCATTTAAACGTTGGATGAAACAGCAAGGAGACTTCAGCCTTGTCTTGCATCAGCATCATTGTCAATTGATTGTCACATTACCATCAACAGGCAACTGAACATAACTACCATGATACAACGGTTGTGAGTCTTGAAACAACTTATTACTTAAGACATATCAGATACTCCATTCTGATCTGCCTCCAAAATGGTTCTTCATCGCAGTCAGAACTGTATTTGTAAGAGGCAATCCGTCCTTCATTCTCATAGAAAAAGGTATGCTTCTTGTTTCTTTGAAATCCTTCTTCCCTCTGACATCACATAGCAGACCTTATACGGGTTGAATCACTCTCAAGAATTACATCTTCACTGCTGCAAATGATGACCTGATAACATGCTTTGGTCAAAATGATAATGACGGCCTTGCACATTTCTCAGTTGCTAGCGATTTCATCAGCAATTGTTCACCTGGAGTTAAAGTCGAGTCTGCCCTATGCAGTGACTGATGAATCATGAATATGGCTAGATCTTGGGCCACACCAAGTTGTTACTCTTGATCGAAGATTAGAGAGGAACAAGTAACGAAAACTTCTAAGCCAACAACTTAATCACTATATACACTATGCTCTTCCCTCAACATCGACGATATACACTATGCTCTTAAAAAAAATAATCACAAAGATACACACCCAGCAATGATAATCAGATCAGTAACTTTACTCAATGATTGTTATCAAGTCTGAATGCAACATACATCAGTCCCAGTGCCGCATGCCAGCTTATTTCATTGACAACTTTGCCCAGACCTTATCTTCGGACTGCATAATATATCTGATCGGATCTTTTCTTGGACCCGCTCTGATACCATGTTAGTTTTTAGTGATCAGATATAGACTCAGAAATTTAATGCAAAAACAGACAATAACACAACAAATACCCTAGGAAAACCCTCCACTTGAGGGAGAAAAACCCAGCAAAATCTTCCTTATATATATTCAACAATCAACAATGAAACTTTACAAGGAATGGCTTTCACAAAGCCTGATATAATCAGATCGCTCTCCTTAGAATAATCGATCTGCTCTTATGCAAGTACAATAATGATCTTTTGACTTATTCGATCTGCTCATGACCTTTAATCTGCTCTTGATGGAATGCAATTTGCACTTGATAAGGATTGCTCTGCCTGTGAATTTGTCTTGCTCTTGAATGAACTCGATCTACTCCTTCTAAGTCTGCTCTAACTTGCAAATATGCTTGTGCTTGATTGATACAAATGAGAGGAGAATGATCTTGTATATATACAAGAGAGAGGCGCCTTATTACAAGAGGTCGGCCTTCAATTATAATATAATTTCCTTTCATAAATATCAGGTCGGCCTTGTATGTAATAAATACAATATTATTTACATAGAATCAAGAGTCGCCTCATTAGCAAGTCGGCCACAATGAATATTTTATTTCACAAATAAAATTGCATAAGTATAAGATTGCCTTGCAATTTAAATAGCCGAATAGGCTATATTTAAATTGCACTTCACAAATCGTGCAGGGCTGGAAGTATAATCCAGACGCTGCAAAACATCAACACTTGGTCTAGTTGAACATGCCACTGCACGATTTGAGCAAGCATGCATGAAATGAAATGAAATATTTTACTAACGTCCACGAGGCCACAGAAGCCTATAGGACCCAAGATCAACACAGGGACCACCAACAAAAGGAAACTCTAAACAGTTTGTAATCTTTGTTCGAGATCAGCCCTTCTATAGTGGATTTTGTGATGAAGTTTGCAGTTTTGTCCAGCCTTGCCTCCTCAAACAAGGTACTTAAATTATCAACCTATAAGGTGTCTTCATGGTTGACCCGGATATCTTTATATGTTGAGCACTCCATAACGAAGTGCCACTCTGTCTCCACCATTCCCTTCTCACAAAATCGGCATATTCTTTTTTCCCACTCCTCTTTAGGTACCATCCATCTGCCCAGTTCACATCTACGATGATGCGAACTAGTTCGTAATTGAGCTATCAACATTTTTGCTTTCCATTTAATATTTGCTCCTATATAGGATTTTTCTTCATGGTCTCTCTTGGGATTAAATTCTTTGATATAGTAATATTTTTTTCACCCTGATTGTTTTGTCCATATAGCATTTTTAAATTTTTCTTTTACATATTTTTTTTATTTCTTCATTTGAGTTTGAACATTCATGCATATCCACAGCCCACTTTTTCATCCATTTGTTATTTTGTTTCATCCATGTATTCTTTCTTCTATCTAGCTCTTCCTCCACAATTAGGCCAACGATGGTTCTCCATATTTTGAACCTTTTGTAAGTAACTTAATAACCGGACCATCACCGAAGCTTCCAAGGAAAAGGTACCTGTCTCAGCCAATAAAATCTCATAAGGAACTGCAGTTTTCAGTTTAAGGCTGCTTATAATTAGATGCTTTTGGATTCTCTCCACTTGTCTCCATTTCTGATCTTACATGTTGCTGTCCCAAATTTCACACCCATAAAGAATCACTGGAGTCACAAGTAAGTCAAACAACATTCTCTCGGTTTTCAAATCCCATAATTCTGCATTTCTACATCTTTTTTGTAGAGAGTATAATGCTTTCCAACCCCCTTGAATTCTTTTTGCTCTACATGTTTCCCAGCTGAGCTTCTTGTGAAAATCAAGCCCAAGATATTTGTATTCATCCACTATTTCCAGCGGTCTGCCTTCAAAGAGAAAGTTAATTTGTTGCTTTTTCCTTCGCAATGAGAAAATCATTATTTTGGTTTTGCTAGTGTTCACTTACATCCCAACTTCTTGACAAAACATTTCAAGAGCCTTCAAGTGCTTTCCTAGATCATGAGCTGTTTTAGCAATTAGTATGAGATCATCTACATATAAGAGTAATTTTTATCACGTACTTGGCCAACTGAATGACCTCCCCGCCAACTTTGCCTATCCACTCTTCCAGCTTATCAATGTAAAGCCTAAACAAAGTTGGGGAAAATGGGCAACCTTGCTTGACACCAACATCGCTGCCAAAGCACTCTGACATACCTTTGCTGGTTCTGGTTTTAACTCTGACTTGATCATAGAGCCTATGAACAGCCACCCTAAGCACATTTGGAACTCCTAGTTCCTCCATTCTATTCCACAACTTGCCTCATGGTACCGTGTCAAAGGCTTTTTTAAAGTCTACAAAGCAGCAAAAAGCATCCTCTCCTTGAGCATTCCATATTTTTTCAATCAAGATTCTAAGGGTAACACCATGATTAATAGTGGAATGCTTCGGTCTAAAACCAGCCTAACCCTCCACTCTTTTTCAACCCAACTGCTAATTCTGAGTTCAATCATGCTTCCAAAAAGATTTCCAAAAGTTTTTGAGGGAAGCCTTGAAGATTTTCTGATTGTCTTGAGTGATGATGATTCTACCTTGTGAAGGTAGCATAGTTTTGACATTTTGAGAGTTCATTACTCGTAAAGATAAAAAATTAAAATAACCCCAATCTCAAGCAGCGCTTAACAAGGCTTGAAAAGTATAAATCCAAAGTAGACTATAAAGTAACACAGATTTAAAACAATTTAGAGAGTGTCAGTTTCTATTGAACCCCAATTGAGCAGTGAGGGGAGAGAAACCTGGCTTAGCTAATGTGCAATGTGCATGGAACGAATTTTATTTCAGTTGAGTCCTCTCTAAAATATAAAGAAACTCACTTCATAATGCATGTAAAAATAAAAAGGTGTTAACTTACCATTGAAACAACAGGGCGAGAAATTTGAATAGTGTGGAGCAACGTGGCGGTGTCATAGTCCCAAATGCGTATAGTGGCATCCAAAGATGATGTCCAGCAGTGGCAAAAAGGCTTGTTCATACCCCCGTTAGCATCGGGAGGTCCCAAAATTACTGTCGTGACTTGCCCTTTGTGCCCCACCAACTCCGAAACCTGCGATAACATCAAAAATAGCAGCTTCAATGAATATGCATTTGAATAATACTGATACACTTTGTGAGAACCTACAGACCAATTCGGCCTAAAGTACATTAAAAATCATCACCATAAATATTAATGAACATGAGGTTTTCACAGTAATGAATGTAGCTTCTGGAAAAAATCCTGTTTATTTTATATCAACACAAACAGCTTTTTCCAGAGGCGTTACACTCATCATTAATATTGTCATCAATTAAGGCAATAAAGGCACTTGCCCCTAAGCTAAGTCAAACTTACCAGAAGACCTGTGGCCACACTGTAAACTGAAACAGTTTTATCAGTGGGTACTAGCAGCTTCTTGCCATCACTTGAAAATACAGGCGCGCGATACACCAAACTACCCCCTCCGGTCAGCATTTTGACCTTAAATTAGACTCTTAACAGACAGAATGCAAAAGAACAACCTGCAAGAGCTTATACGCCGAAGGACACCAGGCAAGAGCTTACAGAAAGGCTCTTTAACACTGTGAATGAGAAAGGACGCCTTGCAATAGCTTACGAGTAAGACCTTCGTGCAGGTTTTTTTTTTTTTCAGGGTTTAGGGTTTAACGACTCCCTGCTTTAATTTTTATTAAGTTTTTCCAAAAGCTAGGTAATTTATTTCACACATATTTTCGGTTTTCCAATTCTAACGTGTATGTTTTCTATTTTATAAGATTATAATGGTCAAAATCGCATCCACACTCCCTTTTCCCTTAAAACTTAGGCACCCAGTCTGACTAGATTGTCTTTTATTCAAAACAAGTTTATAAATGGCATATTTTTCAAATTCGGTTTACATTTTATTTTAGTTTGTTTCTATGATTTAGATTTTTAAATTTTTTAGATTTTTTATTTACTTTCGAATTTAGATATAAGAATTTGAAATTAATTTAGGTTATTTTCATTCATAAATCTAAATATCAAATTTTTAACTTTTAAATTTTAAGTTAAATTTTGTCAATGTTTTTCTTTTAAATATTGGGAGTTGATCTAATGTATGTTTATTTGAACTTATGTATTATATTATTGTATTTAAAAATATTCTCTAATCATTCAAAATCATGTTACTTACTCTAATCTAACTCTAATCTATTTATACATCATTATAGCAGCATCATTAGGCAGTATAATTGTCTTATCAATTTGCAACATCATGCTAGGTATATTGCATGTTTATATGTTGTCTTTGATCTTTATTCATCATTGTTAAATCGATTTACCAAGGGGTTTGAACAAAAGAGAAGTTCTTGCCTAGCAAATTCCCAAATCATGTATTTTAACACCACCCCATTTCAAACATAGACATAACAAGCTAAAGCGTATTTACAATAATCATCCTTTCTTTGCTAGTTCAATTATGCAATTCAAGTTCATTTTCACATGCCAAGTTCATTTATGTAGGCACAAAATTCAATTCTACAAATTTCAATTTTACAAGTGTAGATATGAAGAAAAACAAGATACATCAAACTAATACTTGAATTTTCATTTAATAAAGGCCCTATTTTTATGCACATTGCTTAATCAATTTCTAGCGTCTTCAATAGTATATTCCTCCATTTGAACTTATAGCTAAGTATCACATTTGATTTATTTAACTTATATAAATTCAACTCTACGTTTATTCTTTCATTCCTAGCTCCTTCTCTTAGGTCAAATTTGTTTATCATTCTAATTTAATTAATTGGTGCAAGATAGTTATGTGGGGTGATTGATTTCTTCACAAATATCCAAATTCCTTTTTTTTGTTGAAAGTATTCAAGGGTGTGTAGAAGCTAATGGGCGTTGATCAAATTTGTTTTGGATTTGAATTCAACCTTGACCTTTATAGGGTCAATCCACTTTGGTGGTCTCTTTGTGAATCAAACATTTTTTTCCAATTGAGCAATTCAAATAAATTTTAATAGCATTAATTCTTCTAAATATAGTGTCATTATGATATTTATTACTAAATCAATATATAGGTGAAAGAAAAAAATTAACCTTTCAAATAAATTAGGGTAAAGTAATAAACTCAATTAAGGAATTAAACTTATATTAAGGAGCTCAAACTAATAATTGATATAGAACATTTTTTTAAAATAACAAAGAGGGATTAGAACTTAGCTTCATGTGTGGTTTGAAGACTTTCTATTACATATATGATTTGTGATCTAAAACTATGCTCTAAAATTAGTAATCTTTGATAACAACTCACTAAATTATTATCTTTCCTAGTTTGAAAATATGCTTGCAAAGCTGATCTTTACACCCATGAAAATGAAGCATGTTTAAGGAATCAAATTATATGCATGGAAATGAATTTTATACTTCTAGAAGTATGAAATCTAGTCACCTCACTTTTTGGAATCTATATGTGAAACAAGGTGGTGTTGACAAAAAATTCAGTTGGGAGTTTGCTAAGCAAGGATATTATCCATTTGTCAAACACCTAGTTTTGTAACAAGAATCAAAGAGAGTAAGCAATCATACAAAATGCCCTATTTTTTTTACTAAGTGTAGATGGAATAGTGTAAGTTGATAGTGAAATGAATATTCTATGCTCAAATGATAATGTTATGTGATGGTCGAAAAAAATCCTAGACAAAAAAAATAGGAGCTATACTTTTACACGACATCATAAGAAAAAATTAATGCATTTCACATTCAGATTAATGAAGTTAAGGCCAATCAAAAGGTATTCAACATAGACTTAGTGTTTTGATGAAAAAGGGATCCTAAGTCTAAATGCAATAGAACAATAGGATCAATTTCCTTTTTCAAGAGAACATTAGGATGCAAATCAACAAGATGATTAGATTGACTTACAACCTTGTAGGTGATTCAATTAGACCTAGATTTGCATCTTTTTGAGCCTTGGAAGTTGGAAATTGATAGGAATTGATTTACCTTAATTAACCTAATTAAACTATGTGCCCTAATATGAAAATGCAAGATTTCGATGACTAAGAAACTGTAGCAGAAATTCACAAGCAAATATGAGAAAGGCAAAGTTTTGTGTACCTATCATATAAATTTAGAGACGGTTTGAATAGGAGGACAAAGTCACCCAAGGGAACCTATGTCCTTGTAGAGATATTTTAGTTATGTTTTTGTAGCCCTCTGATGTCGGATCAGAGCTTCTCGATTTTGCTTGCAAATTTTTCAAATCATTGTCGGATAATTTTGTAGGTGAGTTTTTGTGAGTTGTTGAGGTGTAGGGTCTTGAATGCAACAATGGAAAATAAATCTTCAAACTTCCTTCAATATTTCCTAAACCTAGAACCTGCACATTCAAAGAGAGAGGAAGGGTTTGTCATTTAGGAGCTTTATCACATCTCAAAATTTTGCTTGCATTTAATAATGTTGAGTTCTTTTAATAATTATGGAAAATGAAATTTATCAGATGACTTGTGATAAATTTAAGATTTCAATGGCATTTGAAATATATTTATGTTATTATGATTGAATGTGAAAGATGAAAATTATGATGTGAAATGGAATCTATTCGTTTTGAGCATTGGTTAAAGGTTATTGATGAAACTCTGTGAGTGCAAGTGTGTGAATGTAGGAACAGGTTGAAGACCGAGAACATGGTTGAGGAAGGAATATTGAACCGAATGACAAATGGTAAGCTTGATGGAATCTGGAACATGCACACACCACTAGACAAAAAGCATAGCATTTGCATTGAATTTGCAATTGATAGATACCAATATTTCATGAGAAAATGCATTAATGATTAAATAGGTAAGCATGTGGAAAACAAATTTGTTTCATAATTTTCCTACCATGTTTATTCAACGCTATTGTATGTCAAAAGAAAATGAAGAAAATTAGAATTAAAACATTCGAGAAATAATAATTATGGGAATAACTTTTAAATAAAAAGATTAAATCATTATTTAAAGGTGTATTATTTTAAATGGGGAAATAATATTAAGTGCTCACGATGTTTTTCAAAAAAAAAAAAAAATAGAAGAATTAATGGGTTGAGGGCTTCCCATAATCCAAAACCACTAAGGATTCAATTGCATAATAGGGCGGATAACTTTTATGAACTCTCCAAAAATAGAGTAAAATGTAGATTTTGTAGGAGAGAAGAGAATCACAAAAAGAAGGAAAAGGGCAGAGAAGGCATGATTAAGGAGATTTTGATCTGAAAAAGCAAGAGAGAAGTTTGAATTCCAGAGAAGAAAGGAGGATTTCAAGGAAGAAAAGCACCAGCCTTTCAACGTACTATGCATTGTTGGTCAAGTGCGACAAGGTAGAGGTAAGGGTATATTTAATGGAAACTTTTCATTCCTTTTCAAGCTCTCTTAATTCCTTCAAAAAATCTTTATTTTTCCTCAAGATATTCAAGTAAGGGTATATTTTATGGAAACTTTATGTTCCTTTTCAAGGGGAGGAAGAAGTGCTTGCAAGGTTTTTAAGTCTACAAAGAGGTCTTTTAATGAGGTATTGTAGGAATGTGCAAGGTGAAAAGAAATAGGGAACTTGAGGAAAGTGTAAAAGTCGTCTAAAGTTCTATGAGTTTTCAAGGGAACTCAAGTATGAACCAAACTTGTGGAAATACAAGGTATGTGAGGATATTAGGTAGATACAAAAGTTAATGTGGGTCCTATATCTCACAAAACAAAAACTTGTGGAGTTATGGGGTAATAGGGATTGTAGGACTAGGAAAGAATTCTAGAATCTCAATTGAGGTCCACATTCTTGCAAACAAAGAAAGACAATGGGGATGTCAAAGGTGGGGGAAGGGGGGATTTTGTTAGAGGTACAAAGGTACATAAAAGTTCCACAAGTTTATAAAAAGACAAAAAAGGAATAGAAAATCTCTTAATCCTATAATTTTGATGAATGCATCCCAATATAAGGATGTTGGGGGATGAAAACGTAAGATAAAACATGACATGAAAAATATAACCCACTTACAACTTCTTATATTGGTAATCTAATATGGACTACCATGAGGACATATGACAACAAAGAAGAATAAGGCACTTAGGAACTTATTAACACATTTAGGGGAAAGTGCCTATAAGATCTTGTTGGGAACATGTGTCTCATACAAGTACACTGGGATTTTAGATAAGATCTCTAGGATGCACACCAAAAATCAAAAAAGGATGAGGAGGGGGGAAAAACTAAAAGACAAACACAAATATATATGAAAAAGGAATATTTAGAGAATATACACAAGACAAAAACAACCTATAGCCAATGACATGGAGGTGAGGAGGAAACTAAAAAATTATGGCCATAAACAAAATTTAAACATACTTTTAGGTCATACCTTACAAATATTCATGGTATAATGCCATGAAAAACTACAACACACTACTTTCCTTCATCAAATAAAATCTTGGTGAAAGAGTTGTGAACCCTCAAATTGATAGTGTGTTGATTAGTGAATTAGTATATAACTAGACTTTTACGCACCAACAAGATAATGCTACTATTAGTGCTTGAGAAAATAAAACTAAAACCACCATCAAGACCTTCAACATAATCAATTCATAGGATAAAGGATCTCAATCCATGATGAGTCAATTTATCAAGTATAAATCCAAACTAGACTATCCCATTATTGGTTTTCAAGTTGAATTGGACTTTGGAGCTCACCTGCATCATTATACTCACAATTTAACATGATGATGTACTATTTTATGTTTGAGTTAAAAATTTGAGCTAATCTATTATTCACTAAATCAACTATAGATAAATTGACACTTCATAGGAAACAACATGCTTTTTAAGTCATCTCTCTATTTCAAGCTCTTATTTGCAACCTATTGTAAATATTTTTTTGCCAAGAAACTAATCTATAATTTGATCCTCCTTTCTCCCTATTGAAAAGCATTTAGGTCCTCTTGAGATAAAACACTTAGATCACCATCATCACACTCATCAACTAATGAGTTCATAAATGTGTCATTTTAATATAACCCTTACCAACAAAAGACAACTTGTTCAGAGCAAGCTACAAAATTATCCAATCATAAATATTCACTACAAGGGAAACTTAAATCAAATTATTCATTAGCAAGGAAGGAACCACCCTAATCATTTGCAAGATCAATAAAGTGGGTAAGCAAACATAATGAATATCAAAGCTCTTGTATTTGTGCCTATAGCATCAGCACCATGATGCTCATGAATTGACCTATCAAGCAAACTATCATAAGTAACAAGTCCATACCCAAAATATTTTTGAGGTGGGAGGCCTATGGAACATGATGCTTGAAAAAATTTAGCCTACCCAAAACCCACAATTAAATTTACTAATTTATATTTAGTGGGGTGTAAGCTTTCACTAATACATAAATCCTCACCATACACGTCAATACAAACAATCTCATTAGGTATATATTCATTTGGGAGGTTATTAGTAACAATAAAGTTGGTACGAAAGTAAGATAAATTGATTCACCATTATGCCTTGTGATATATTATAGATCTTGGATAGAAGAGGTAGAGTCACTGGCATGTGCATATAGCTCATTGAAATCAGCGATAGAATCTTCATGTTCATTATTAAACACTATTACTGTAACTTGTTGAGTACCTGTAAATGCAAACTAATTATGGGATTTCTCAATGCCTAGGTCCAATGTGTTAATGTGGCCTACTAAATCAACAAGATTTTGTCTTGATGGATTAAGGGAATGCAAAGCATGATTAATTTTTTTAGATTCTAGGTGCATAACCACTTGATTGCTTAGATGATGTATCACTATAGTAACTAGGATCATATTCATCAAAAATACATGTTGGAACATAATCCAAAATGAATCAAATGAAGGCTTAGACTTAGAGTCTTCCTTGAATGAGTAATCCATGATTACAAAACTAGTCTCACACTAAAAAATTGAATCATCATACAAAATATGTCTCAAGAGAGGGAAAGAGGGAACACACCTCTATGTATATGGACCTACTATTTCACCTATGTGAAACATGATTTGTATCACCACTAGTAAGCTAGATAATAAACACCTAGATATCACAAAAATAGAGTTGAAACCTCGTAGAATAAGGAAATCCTTAGGGAAACAACCACAAATGTAAAAACCACATGGGTTTTCTCATTAGTAGAGTCTTCAACTCCATATAACCTAGGATAAGACTAATTGGAGTTATTTCCTTGTATATTTTTTATTATGTTGGTGCTCAAAATTATAGGCCCCCTCTTCTAGCACTATCATTGAAAGTGAGACAAGGGGAAATAAGGTATCTTGAGTAGAGAGAATGGAAAATCAGCAAAGAGGGTACATTTTTTTTACTGATTCATTGGATTTGGGTAACTTCTCTTCCTCTTCAAGTTCTTTAGAACCTAAGGGCTATTGCCTTCAGATCTTAAGATAGGACAATAATTGGAACACGACTTTTACTACCATGAGTTGATGTTGATAAAGGATAAGCCTACTAGGCATTGTTAACAATATATACAATCAAATGTGTAAGTGAACCAAAAAACATAATAAGTTTGAATCACCAAAGATGAATACCCTTAAATCACATAAACACTTACATCTTGTAATATCATCATCACAACCCTCTAAATATATATTTTACATGATCTCAATAAATATGTATATTTATAAATTAATAGAATGCAAGGGTGCTTAGGACTCCTACATGCACAAACCTCTAAACATATTATTCAACTATGAATTCCTTAATATATGAAAAAATTAATACATCTAATCTATGCATACAGGTAGATCAGGAAACTAAGTTGCAATAGAAATGAAAATTGTTTTCAAATAAAATATTGATCCAAATCCAATATGAATGGTGTCAAATCCATTGGTAAAAAAAGCCACAAAATGCAAGAAAGAAAGGAAGTTGTATGGTACTACAATATAATTATAAAAATAGGAAATATTGCACATCATATACTTAATAATCCAAATAAAATCAACAATAACCCACATGCAACAAAGAGATAACATTACAAGAGGTTTTTAATGCATTATAATTTTATGACATTAACCAAATCCTTATTACATCAAGCCAACAAATATGATGACAAAGAAATAGTAGCAAGGGTAAACTATTCCCGTAAGATATTATAGCCTGCTATTGAGACGTATGATCATACAACTACTAATCCTAACTACACTTTCCTATAACCCATATAAGAAAGATCCTTTCTATATAATGTTGCACAAAATAATATTGGTCTCTTATAGTATACCCTTAACAACTAGGGTAGAAAATGAGCTTAGAGACCAATACTTGTTACATTTTATATTCCTAAATTTAAAGTATTTCAATTACATGCATTCTTTTTGTCTTGTTGGGGATCATATAATTTATCTACTAGTTAAGGCACTCAATATGCCAACACATCTTCTTGTAGTGAAATTGGTCTTGTATATAGTGTTAGGTGACTTGGGGTAGCTAAAATATCAAATTATTATATTTAGGTACTAGCTAAGTACATATTTATAAACTTGTAACAACTAGGGTTATTTTTACAGTATTGGGCATCTATACCTATTTTAAATTTATTCACATGGCCTTGCATGTGGATACACACCTTTGATGAGATAAATATAAATTTGAAAAGATTTGGATGTTTTCACACACTGACCACATTTAATTTTGAGTCCATGCATGGAGGTAAATGGAATAATATTCTAGAACAACATGGATGCATGAAATTGCATGCTTGAATAGTGCATAGAGGTAAAAAAAACATAATATAGGCACAATGTATGGGATTTTGAAAAATCATATACCAAGATGCCAAGGAGCATTGAGAATTAGTGTTAGAGGAAATCTTGTGACGGGTGAATGGGGAAGAAGAAATCTACTAGCCCATGATCATGGATTGGAGTGACCGTGAGATTTTGGGTTCTGGGATGTCATATGATGATATGATTCAAGAATATAAGCCTTAAGAATCTTAGAGCTCCACAAGAGGAAGGGGAAAGGAGGAGTAAGGATCAAGGAATTCACATACATTCTATCATAGGAAGAAAAAGTAAGAAGGGAAATGAAATCCTAAAGGCCTAGAGAAAACTACATGGAAGGAGTGGCGAAGGTTGGGTTTTGGGAATTTTAGGTACTCAATGCACTTTGAGGAATAGGGGAAGGAAAGGTCCAAAAACATGTAATAGGAGTGAAAATAGTTAGGGATTAATGAAAATGAATATTCAATATTTAAGGAAGAAGAAGCGGTATTGAGGCTTGAAGGAATCTTATACCATAAGCATGAAGGAAAGGGAAGAAGAAAGGGGAGCCTAATAGGGAATAGGGATTCAAGATTATGGATGTGTATTGATGAGTTCCTTGAGCATGATGGTGGTAAAAACATTGGAGGTTTTGAGGAGAACATGTGAATTAAGTGGTGGGGATCGGGGAAGTGTGATAACACATGCCACAAGGAATAGGGGACATAAGTTTTTAATTCGTACAAGCAACTTTAGGGTAGGAAATAGAGAACTTGTAGGAAGTAAAAAGGTCCATGTAAGTTCTATAAAGTCACAAGGGAATTAAATTATGAAGTAGATTTGTGGATACGGGAGGGATGCAAGGATGTCAAGTAGTGGTTGAAGTCCACATAGAGTTCACAATCCTACAAATAAATAACTTGTAGAGTTGTGGGTGATTTGAAGTCTAGACTTCCAAGTGTAGTCCAAATTACTACAAACAAATAAAGAAAGTGGGGATGCAAGAGGTGAGAGGAAGGGATGGATTTTTATAAGTGTAAAGTTTTGCATAAGTTTCAAAAATTTACAAAGATATATCAAAAGGAATAGAAACCCCCTTAAACCTAGAAATTCCACAAAGACAACCTAATATAAGGATGTTAAGGGATGAAAAAATAATTAAGAACATTACATGAACATGACAACTCACTTATGTATTATTATATTAGTAATCTAAGATTCACTAGAATGAAGACACAAGAAAAAGATGAAGCGCAAGATGCTTAAGAACTTTTTTTTTTGTAATTTTAGGGGCAAGTTCCAATAGATTGAATACATTAGAATAAGACCCAAGGAGAGGTATTACAAACCTTTAAATAAATGATTATGATGATGAAGAACAAGAGGAAAGGTATGTTGAGGAATTTGTATTTGAAGAAGAGGATAAGGAAGACAAGATTTTGAAATATCACACTAGGCTTGGTAAGAAAGTGGAATGGATTTGACTAATTATTCTAATAATTTAGATATTGAAGAGTTGATTGATAGTGTTAATGATCTTGAAGAATATTTTGAAAATGGGGATATTATTTATGTTGATAGAATAAATCTTCTAAAGACAAAGTTGAAAGGTCATGTTACAATTTGGTGGAAAGAAAATTGATTGGAGAGGAATAAAAAGGTAAGATTAAAATTGAAAGACGGGAAAGGATGGTAAAGGAACTAAAAGTTAATTTTGCTTGTGTAAGTTATCATCTAGATTTATTGAAGAAGTTAAAAAATTGAAACATAAATACTTAAGTGTAAAATAATATACTAAGGACTATTCTAATTTATCTCTTAGAGTAGGAGATCATGAGGTTAAATGGGAAAAATAACTACATATATCAATGGTTTAAGAGGATAAATTTATAAGAAGAATTTAATATATTAATGTGTAGTATATTGATGAAGCATATCATTTTTTCCTAGAAGATGAGAAAAAATTGAATCAAAGATTACAAACCAAGAAGAATAAGAGAACAAGAGGTGGTAAATTTTCAAGAGATAGGAATCAAACAAGTAGAAGAGGAATTCATAATGAGGATGTTTAATACAAGAAAACATAAAAAAGTAGCTATAGTAATAGTTCTAATAATTTTCAAAGAGGTAGATGCAGATATGGAAGAGGTGGTGGAAGAGCATCAAAAGGAATTATTTGTTTTAAATGTGGAGGTGAAGGTCACATAGCATTTGAGTGTAATCAGTCATAAGGAGAATAGATAGGAGATTTGACAAAGCCACATGAGCAACACATGTAGATGAGGAAGTTTCTTTTAATAATAAAGAAGTAAAATAGAGAAAGGTGAATCATTGTTATTGAAAATGGATTTTTTGAATCCTTCTAAAATCTTAGATGATCTAGTATAAAGGAAAAATTTGTTTAGAATTGTATGTAAATTTGGAAGTAAATGTAGCAAGGTGATCAATAATAGTGGTAATATTGATAATTTAGTTTCAAGTCAAATGGTGTGGAATTTTAATATAAAAAGGTTGGATCATCCTAATCCTTATAGAGTATCATGGTTGCAAAATAATCATAAAATTTTGGTTAGTGAACCATTCCTTGCAAAATTTAAAATTGGAGTATAAGAAAATAAAGTTTTATGTGATGTTATGTCAATAGATATTTATCACATATAATATCACATTTTTTTGGGTAGACCATAGTAGTTTGATAGGAAAACTATACATGATGGGAGAGAAGATACTTATATATTAACAAAGAATGGAATAAGACATGTACTCCTACCTTTGAAAGAAAATGGTTAATGAATAAATGGCGTTGCAAGAGTAATAATAGTAAATAGTAAACATTTATTGAAGAATGTGAAGAGAGAACATTTTTTTGTTGTTACAAGAAAAGAAGATACCAAAAGGGTAGAAGAATAATATTCAACAACCCATCTTGAAAATTTTAAGTTTTGGATAGAATATAGTGATATTTTTGATAATTTTCCTAAAGGGTTACCACTATTGAAGACTACAAGTTATTATACGAATCTAATTGTCAAATCCAAGCTTACCTAACAAGGTAGTTCATAGATTAACACTTGTTGAAAGTGAAAAATTGAATAGGCAAGTTGTATAACTATTGAATAAAGAATTCATAAAAGAAAGTTTGAGTCCATTTGGTATACCACTAATTTTGACACCAAAGAATGGATAATATATAGATTCTAGAGCAATAAATCAAGTTACCATCAAATATTAATCATAGATGATCTAATGGAGTGTTTAAAGGTATAAAAATATTTTATCAAGATGGATCTAAAGAGTGAATATCATAAAATCAAAATGAGAGGAGGGGATGAGTGGAAGACTACACTTAAGATAAAAGGAGGTCTATATGAATGGTTAGTTATGTTGTTTGGATTAACAAATGCTTCTAGTAATTCTATGAGATGGATGAAGGAAGCATTAAAGTTGAATCTTGGTAATTTTATTGTTGTGTATTTAGATATATTTGATTTTTATTAAAAGTGAAAAGAACATTTTGCACATTTCAAGTTAGTATTGTAAAGACTAAGATGAATAGTTATTGATGAATGCAAAGAAATACAATTTTATAAAATATGGATTGGTTTATATTTGAGTTTTGTTATTTCTACTAATGAATTAAAGATGGATATTGAGAAATTTAAAGCTATTCTTGAATGGCCAAGATTGATAAGTATTTTTGAAATTATATCTTTTCATGGATTAGCTAGTTTCTACTAAAAGTTTATCAAAAAAATTAGTTGAACATGTGCACCTATTACTAATGTTACAAGGAATGATAAAAATAGATTCTAGTGGCTATTGTAATACGATTTTTTTTTACTTGTTGAAGAATAAGGTAAGTAAACAACTTATATTAGCTTTACCAAATGTTGATAAGATAATTCAAGTTGATTGTGATACAATTGGGAAAGAAATCAAAGTTGTGTTAAGTCAGGAGGGGAGACCTATTACTTATTTCATTGAAAAGTTGAATGATGTTAAAAGGAATTATCCAATCTATGAACATGAGTTTTATGCAATTATACAACAATTGAAGTAATAGTGACATTATCTATTATCTAAGGAATTTGTTTTATAAAGAGACCATGAAGAATTGCAATACTTAAATAGCCAAAATAATTTAAGAGTTAAAAGTGTCAAATGGGTTTAATTTCTACAAAGTTATTCATTTGTGTTGAACATAGAAGTATAAAATATAATAGAGTTGTCGATGCATTAAGTAGAAAACATAATTTGTTTATGGAAATGAAAATTCAAGTTGTTGGTTTTGATTAGTTGAAATATCTGTATGTTTAATTGACATTGATTTTTTTGAAGCATCAAATTTATGTAAGTTGCAAGTAGATTGAGATAGAACTAAATGATTAGATTATGTAATTCAAGAAGATTTTTTATTTGAAGTTAATCAATTGTGTACTCTTAAGAGTTCCAATTTGATTAAAGAAAAACATAGTGGTGGATTAGAAATATATTTTGGTGTTGATAGGACATTTTCATTGGTAAGTGAATATATGGTACATAATTGACTCATTTTTCAAAGATATTATGAGATTGCAATGGTTACCTACAAGAATTGCCTCAGATAGAGACACAAAATTTGTTGGACACTTTTAAAGAAATTTATAGAGGAAATAAAACCCAAACCTAAGGTTTAGTTCAACATATTACCCATAGATATATGGAAAATCAAAAGTTGTAAACAAAGGTTTAGGGATTTTGCTACTTGAATTTTATCAAGTGAAAATATAGGAAATTGGGATTTGTTCTTACTACAAGATAAATTTTCTTATAATAACTTAGTGATTAGGAGTACTAGAAAAACTCCTTTTGAGAATGTACATGGACAAAATTTAATAAATATTTTTGAATTGAGATATTTTACCAAAAATCGTAGAAAAAGTGTTGTAGCTAAAAAATATTTAAAATATATGACTGAATTAAATCAAAAATTTAAATGAAAGTTAGAGAAGACAATCTAAAATACAAAGAGAATGGTGAAGATTTTGTTTTACAAAGTTGGAGATAAAGTGATAGTTTATTTGAGAAAGAAAATATTCTCATAAGGAGCATACAATAAATTGAAGATAAGAAGTTTGGGCATTGTAGGATTCTTAAGAAATTTAATTTTGGAAATGTATAAGAAGTAGAATAACCTAAAATATTATTATTTCACCAATATTTAACATTGTTGATATTTATGAATATAATGAATTTTTTTAGACGAATCTAAACCAATAATAATTATAGAGGAATTGGTACCTACATAAAGGATAGAGTAAATTGAAAAGATATTTTACAATAAAATTGGAAAAAGCACAAGGAACATGCAATATGAGGAATAATTGGTGAAGTGGAAAGAAAAAGTACTTGAGAATTCTACTTGGATATCCAAAGTAGATGTTGACCAACTTGGTTTTACTTTAGTGTGATCTTTCATACAAAGTGAGAGATCTCACTTTTTAATTACCTAGGGTGTCTAATACCAGAGCATTCAGGGTATAAGAGAAATCTTGCATCGACCTAAAATATTTATTTAAATGTTTATTTGTTTTGAAAGTAATTTATTGATCTTCCAATAGTATAGATTAATTTTGAGGCAAAACATATCACCACTCATATTTTCAAGGATCAAGACCTCATGATTGTAGCCACAAGCATTTTGGATCATTGGAAGCATCACAAGTCATCATAGTTGATTATCATTAGTTATAGTTGAAATCATAGAGAGGTTTATGTATTTAGAACCTTCCATTTGATTTTTATGTGTTGAGAATTAGCAAAGATATGTTGTATTATAACTATTTTGGAGAAATAATATATTTAGGTGTATTTTGGAGGTTGGTATTTTCCCTTATGAGGGTTTCCTAGGATATATTTTTGTGTATTATGTATTATGCCTTGATTTGGTGGGAGGTTTGTAATGTGATCTTATTTTCATGGACAAATATGGTAGGCACATGTACAAAAGAGGTTAATTTTTTTACCATAACTAATTTTGAGCTTTGAAATTTTAGGATAAAGGATCTTCTAGTAGATAGAGACTTGTGTGTGATATTTTTTAGTTAGAAACCATTTGACATGAAATATGAATAATATGTTGCAAGTATGAATGGGTATGGTGGTGTTGTCATTAATGTTGTCCTTGATGTCAACATAGTATAGGTTGTTGCAGAGAAAGGAAACAAGTGATTGCAGTTTGTGAATGTATAGTTGAGATACTATAGAGATTTTGTGAGTACATGGAGCTATCTTCATGATGTTCTAGGTGTGCTGATATGATGAGTTAAAAGTGCTTTTGAGATAGTGAAGGCAAAATTGTGAGTGTGTTCAGAATATGCTCTGGTTTGTGCTCTGCATTTCTTATGTGTTGATCCTATGCTTGTGCAGATCTAAAGTGTTGTTTAAGGGAATCCTTGGGTGATATATCTTGGATTAGAGCTTTTGGTTTGATGAAGAGTGAAAGTTGTGTTCACTGGTTTGTGAACTGGTATGGCAGAGTTGTTTGTTTGTGGACTAGGAGAAATGTATATGCTTCGCAGTCCTCTGTTGGTTTGTTTCTGGTCTTGCGGATCTAGAAGAAGGCTTGTAATGGTGTTATCTATTTTCTACCAAAGGTGTTTGTGGTTTGGTTCTTCGGAAGACTAGTTTTAGTGTTTCTATGTGTGTATGTACAGTCTGAATGGATTGATGGAAAGTGTTTTGAGTATGAAGGTTGTTGCAGTACCTGCAAATGAATATGAAGATATCCAAGATGTGTTCTAGTGTATGATGAAGTGTGTTATGTGGTCCACATGTTATCCTCTTGTTGCAGAAATGTGTACTTCAAAGTTCATTTGTGTTTTCATTAGGTTTGGCTGACCTGGTGTCTACACGTCATGTGAAGGATAAGTATCAATTAAGGAAGCATGTAATTGATCTGAAATGTTGTTTTGGGTCTTGGTTAAGTGTTGGTTTGGTTCGATCTTATTCTCTTCCACCACAAAAATGTTGAGTTGTCGACCTAATTTGAATTTGTAATACGAAGTGTGTGTAGCCGACCTTGGAGAAAGTTTCTAAGGTTGAAGATGGTATAAATATAAGACAAGATGTTAAGGATTATAAGTGACATGCCACAAGTGTGATAATCAAGAGTGTGAAAAAGTGAATTAAGGTAGTAGTACTTTAATGTGTTTTACTCCTAAAAGCAATGAGTTGATGGTGCCTACAATTCTCTTATCAAGGCTACAGATGTGTGCAAGTTGTTGTGGTGGTTTTTCTGTTATCTTTTTATATCTGTAGGTAGTGAGCCTCCCTATTGGACAGTGAGTCCTATCTGTAGGTAGTGAGCCTCCTTCTTGGGTAGTGAGCCTCTTTGTAATCAATTTTGCTATTACTTTATATTGTGAGTTAATCCTCATCATGGTTTTTCCCTTATTGGGTTTTCCACGTAAAGCTGGTGTTTCTTGTGTTAACATTGCTTTTTGTTATTTGCACTTCATGCTCATACTTAATAATAGATTAAAGTGGACATGGAGTTAATGATTGTTTGAGATTTGTGCATGTGATTGGTGAAAAATGATTCACCCCCCTCTTAGTTGTCTTACACCTTTCAAAAATTGGTATTAGAGCCTTGGTTCCTTGGAGAAGAGATTAATCGCTTGAGGTAGATTCAATTACGCACAAAGTGTCAATCCCTGTGTTTGATGGATCTGACTACAATGATTGGAAAGTGCAAATGAGAGGTTACCCGATCTCTTTTGGTTTCAAGACTTGGAAAGTTGTTGAGACAAAATATGTTGAGCCAGCAAGGGGTCCTTCTTTTGTAGATGAGATTTCTGCCTATGGGGAAAATGAAAAAGCAAGGTATGCAATCTATAGTGCTTTATCTAATACTAAGCGGAAAAAAGTTATTTCATTAAGCATTGCTTATGAAGTGTGGGAAAAGTTGAAATATTTCTATGAAGGAAATGATAGAGTCAAATTATCAAAGAAGCTAACAACAAAGCACAAATATGAGAACTTGAGAATGGAAGAAGGTGAAGATATTGCAAGCTATTTTCAGAGGGTTGATATTGCAGTAAATGAAGTAAAAAATCAAGGTGGTACTTTGACAGATGAAGATGTAATGGAGAATATTTTGATGACCCTACCAGAGAGTTATAGTGATAAAGTCTCAGCCATTGAGGAAGTGTATGATCCTAAGAAGTTCACTAAAGAAAAGCTATTTGGCACCGTGACCACATTTGAAATGAGGAAATTTGGAAAAGAAAAGGAGAAAACAAAAACAACCTTCAAAGCCACTAAGACAAAAGATGATCCAGATAGTGAAGGTTCAGAGGAGTTGGAAGCAAACTTTACAAGGAAATTGACAAAAGGTACTGGCAAGTACAAAGGTATGTTACCTTTTAAATGTTTCAGTTATGGAAATATTGGTCACTATGCTTCAAGATGTCCAAATAGAGTTGTAAACAATAAGAGTAAAGAGAATAAAGACATAAAGGATAAGAAGTTCAATAGATTGTACTATGTTAGAGAATATGTTGAAATTTCTGATGATGAGTCTGATTTTGAGGGTGATAATGATGAATGCCTGTTTTTAGCCTTAGAGAATAAATCAATGTCTACTAACTCTAGAAGATGTGTAAGGGAAAGTGGTCCAAAAAACAAGAAGGATGAGATGGAAGGTACTCTAGTTGCTGCCTTTCATGCTAGACAAGATGGAGATTATTGGGTAATTGACAATGGCTATTCAAATCATATGACTGGAGACAAAAGTAAGTTTACTAAACTTGAAAAGTATGATGGTGGATTAGTCATATTTGGAGATGATTTTTGTGCAAATATTGTTGGAAAAGGAACAAATAGATTTGATGGAAAACATAGTATTGATGATGTCTATTATGTTAAGGGCTTAAGGCATAATCTTTTGAGTGTTGGAAAAATGTGTAGCAAAGGATTTGAACTTGTGTTCTAGGATAGTACCTATGAGATCAGAAAAGGGTCCAGAACTGTGGTAGCTATAGGAAGAACATATAGAAACATTTATCAGCTTAAGGGTGTTGATGGTCAATGTTTTGTGTCTCAAGTTAATGAAAGTTGGCTATGACACCAAAGGATGGGACATGTAAACTTTGACAATCTGATTAGGATTAGTTCAAGAGAAGTTGTTTGGGATCTGTCTAAAATCACAAAGCCCATCAATACTATTTGCAGAAGTTGTCAATTGGGAAAACAAACAAGATGTAGTTTTAAAGGAAAAGAACAATCAACTACCAAAATGCTGGAATTGATTCATACCAACCTCTTTGGTCCCACAAGAATAGGAAGTCTTAATAGTGATAGGTATTTTATGCTTTTGATTGATGATTATTCTAGAACGACATGGGTTACTTTTCTTAAGAAGAAAGCTCAAGCTCTAGATAGATTCAAAGTGTTCAAGGCCACAGTAGAGAATGAAGTGAACTTGAGAATCAAATGTTTAAGGTCTGACAAAGGTGGAGAATTCACTTCCAGTGAGTTTAATACATTTTGTGAAGAGCATGGTATAAAAGACATTTTTCTGCTCATAGAACTCCTCAGCAAAATGGAGTTGTAGAGAGGAAGAACCGAACTGTTCAAGAGGCTGCAAGGAGTATGATGAAAGAGGCAAATGTACTTGATGTATATTGGAGAGAAGAAATTCACACTGCTGTTTATATTCTTAACAAAGTTCAGATAAGAGGTAACAACACAAAGACTCCTTATGAACTGTGGATTCGCAAGATTCCTACTGTTAAGTACTTTAAGGTGTTTGGAAGCAGATGTTATATTAAAAGAAATGATGAGAACCTTGGAAAGTTTGATGCAAGATGTGATGAAGGTATTTTCCTTGGATTTTCAACTAATAACAAATCTTATAGATGCTTCAATAAAAGATTGAGAAAGATAGTTGAAAGTGCAAATGTAAAAGTTGATGAAGATATGCAAGGACTAGTTGAAATAAGTGAAGTTGAACTAGATGAGCCTATCTGCAAAAAAATAGAAGAAAAGAATGAGGAAGAAGAAGAACAAATTGAAGAAGAAGAAAAAGCTCTAGAACCTGCTCCTAAGACCCCAAAATATGTACAGAAAAATCATCTTGAAGAATAGATAATTGGAGATAAAAGTGAAGGTGTAAAGATAAGAAGCAAAGTGGTGGCAGCTGAGGTAAATCTATGTTTAATTTCCAAGATAGAACCTAAAATAGTGTGTGAAGCATGCAAAGATGAGAATTGGGCTAGAGAAATGAAAGAGGAGTTGCAATAGATAGAGAAAAATTAGACATGGGAATTGGTTCCTAGACCTATAAACAAGAACATAATTGGTTCAAAGTGGGTGTTTAGGAATAAGCTGAATGAAAATGGTGAAGTAGTAAGAAACAAAGCAAGACTTGTATGCAAAGGTTATTCACAGGTTGAAGGAATAGACTTTGAGGAGACATTTTCCCTAGTGGCAAGAATGGAGGCTATTCAGATGTTTTTGGCATTTTTTTCTCATAAAAATTGTAAGGTATATCAGATGGATGTTAAGTCTGCATTCCTGAATGGAGAATTGGAAGAAGTTTACATGGAAAAACCAAATGGATTTTTGTTATCAAATAAACCGGACATGGTCTATAAGTTGAAAAAGGCACTATATGGACTTAAACAGGCTCCTAGAGCATGGTATGCAAGGTTGGATAGGTATTTGACACAACAAGGGTTCAACAAAGGCTCTGTAGATAGTAATCTCTATTTCAATGTTGAAGGAAACAAAATGTTGATAGTGGTTGTGTATGTTGATGATATTATCTTCAGAGGAAATGAGGGTATGTGTAAGATATTTGCAGAGGAGATGCAAAAGGAGTTTGAGATGTCTATGATTGGTGAGTTGAACTTCTTTCTTGGACTTCAAGTGAATCAAACTGATAAGGGCATATTCATTTCACAATCAAAGTATGTTAAAGAATTGCTGAAAAAGTTTGGAATGGATGATTCCAAACCAGTTTGTACCCCTATGGTGATTGGATTCAAATTGAGTATGAATGATGATTCTCCTAAAGTTGATCAAAGCATGTGCAAATCTATGATTGGTGGACTGTTATATCTTACTACTACTAGACTGGATATCATGCATGTAGTATGTTTGGTTGCCAAATTTCAAGCAGAACCTAAAGAAACACATGTTACAGTTGTGAAGAGGATATTCAAATATCTAAAAGGCACTTTGGATTATGGCTTGTGGTATCCCAAGGATACTGATTTCACTTTGAGTGCTTACATTGATGTAGATTGGGATGGTTGTGTAGATGACTAGAAGAGTACAGTGGTGGTGCATTCTTTCTTGGAGGAAGATTGGTTTCATGGCAAATCAAGAAACAAGATTCAGTCTCTTTATCCACTGTAGAGGCTGAGTACATTGTAGTAGCATCTTGTTGCACAAAGGTATTATGGATGAAGCGAACATTAAAGGATATAAGAGTGATATGTGATGAGCCTATCACTATCTTTTGTGATAATGCAAGTGCAATAAATATTTCAAAGACTCTGGTAATGCATTCAAGGACAAAGTACATATCTATCAGATATCATTTCTTGAGAGAAAATGTATTAGAGAATGAAGTCAGACTGGAATATGTGCCTACAAAGGATCAAATTTCTGATATATTTACTAAGGCTCTTTCGAATGATACTTTTGAGTATCTCTGGGAGAAGTTGGGGGTTACTACCCCTCATTCTTTGAACTAGGTGCACATGGAGGTGCATCAGTCCAGTGGATCTACAAATTCTTCATTTGTCTGGATTGATGACAGGGTCCACTCCTCAAGGGGAGTAGGAAGTATCATTGTTGTAGTATGAAGGGTGGGTGCACTCCTAAGGGGGAGTGATCAGAGTCTTTGTTCTTTACCATTGATGTCAAAGGGGGAGAGAGAGTCACGTGAAAAAGAAAAATTTGAAAGGAGAGATAGAGAGAGAGAATATTGTAAGGAAAAGAGAGTGTAGGAATGTTGTTTAGGTTGTCTAATCTAGAAAATAAAGGAGAGTGTGTATTGTGTCTTTGGTGGTTTTTCACATCATGTGTTACCATCAATGACAAAGGGGGAGATTGTTACAAGTATGAATGAGTATGGTGGTGTTGTCATTAATGTTGTCATTGATGTCAACACAGTATAGGTTGTTGCAGAGAAAGGAAACAAGTGAAGGTAGGTTGTGCATGTATAGTTGAGATACTCTAGAGATGTTGTGAGTATATGGAGCTATCTTTATGATGTTGCAGATGTGTTGATATGATGAGTTACCAAGTGCTTTTGAGAAATAGTGAAGACAAAATTGTGAGTGTTTTCAGAATGTGCTTCAGTTTGTGCTATGCATTTCCTCTGTGTTGATCCTATGCTTGTGTGGATCTGAAGCACTATTTAAGGGCATCCTTGGGTGATATATCCTAGATTAGAGCTTCTAGTTTGATGAAGAGTGAAAGTTGTGTTCACCGGTTTGTGAACTGGTTTGGCAAAGTTGTTTGTTTGTGGATTGGGAGAAATGTATCTGCTTCGCAGTCCTCTGCTGGTTTGTTTCTGGTCTTGTAGATCTAGAAGAAGGCTTGTAATGGTGTTATCTATGTTCTATCAAAGGTGTTTGTGGTTTGGTGCACTAGAAGACTAGTTTTAGAGTTTTTATGTGCATTTGTATAGTCCAGATGGACTGATGGAAACTTTTTTTAGTATGAAGGTTGTTGCAGTAGCTGCAAATGAATATGAAGGTATCCAAGATGTGTTCTAGTGTGTGATGAAGCATGTTATGTGGTTCGCATGTTATCCTCTTGTTGTGGAAACATGTACTTCAAAGTTCATTTGTGTTTTCATTAGGTTTGGCCGACCTGGTGTCTACACGTCATGAGAAGGATAAGTATCAATTAAAGAAGCGTGTGATTGATCTAAATGTTGTTTTGGGTCTTGGTTAAGTGTTGGTTTGGTCTGCTTTCATTCTCTTCCATTGTGGGAATGTTGAATTGCCAACCTAATTTGAATTTGTAATATGAAGTGTGTGTAGTCAACCTTGGAGAAAGTTTCTAAGGTTGAAGATGGTATAAACATAAGACAAGATGTTAAGGATTGTAAGTGACATTCCAAAAGTGTGAGAAAGTGAATTAAGGCAATAGTACTTTAATGTGTTTGACTCCTAAAAGCAGTGAGTTGATGGTGTCTGCAATTCTCTGATCAAGGCTACAGATGTGCAAGTTGTTGTGGTGGTTTTTTTGTTATTTTTTTGTATTTTTAGGCAGTGAGCCTCCCTATTGGACAGTGAGTCCTATCTGTAGGCAGTGAGCCTCCTTCTTGGGCAGTGAGCCTCTTTGTAATTAGTTTTTCTATTAATTTTTATCGTGAGTTAATCCTCATCATGGTTTTTCCCTTATTAGGTTTTCCACGTAAATATGGTGTTTATTGTGTTAATATTTCTTTCTATTATTTTCACTTCATGCTCATACTTGATAACAGATTAAAGTGGATGTGGAGTTAATGATTGTTTGAGATTTTTGGATGTGATTGGTGACAACTAATTCACCCCCCCTCTCAGTTGTCTTGCACCTTTCAACAATTGGTATCAGAGCCTTGGTTCCTTAGAGAAGAGCTTAACCACTTGAGGTAGATCCAATGGCGCACAAATTGTCAATCCCTATGTTTGATGGATTTGACTACAGTGACTGGAAAGTGCAGATGAGAGGTTACCTAATCTCTCTTGGCTTCAAGACTTGGAAAGCTGTTGAGACAAAATATGTTGAGCTAGAAAGTGGTCCTTCTTCTGTAGATGAGATTTTTGCCTGTGAGGAAAATGAAAAAGAAAGGTATGCAATCTATAGTGCTTTATCTAAGATTGAGTGGACAAAAGTTATTGCATTAAGCACTGCTTATGAAGTGTGGGAAAAGTTTAAAGATATCTATGAAGGAAATGATAGAGTCAAATTATCAAAGAAGCTAACAAAAAATCATAGATATGAGAACTTGAAAATGGAAGAAGGTGAAGATATTGCAAGCTATTTTCAAAGGGTTGATATTGCAGTAAATGAAGTCAAAAATCAAGGTGGTACTCTGCCAGATGAAGATGTAATGGAGAAGATTTTGATGACCCTACCAGAGAGTTATAGTGATAAAGTCTCAACCATTGAGGAAGTGTATAATCCTAAGAATTTCACTAAAGAACAACTATTTGGCACCTTGACCACATTTGAAATGAGGAAATTTGGAAAAGAAAAGGAGAAAATAGAAGCAACCTTCAAAGCCACTAAGATAGAAGATGATCCGGATAGTGAAGGTTCAGAGGAGTTGGAAGCAAACTTTACAAGGAAATTGAAGAAAGGTACTGGCAAGTACAAAGGTATGTTACCTTTTAAATGCTTCAATTGTGGAAATATTGGTCACTATACTTCAAGATGTCCAAATAGAGCTATAAACAAGAAAAGCAGAGACAATAAAGACAAAAAGGATAAGAAGTTCAAGAGATTATACTATGTTAGAGAAGATGTTGGAATTTTTGATGATGAATCTGATTTTGAGGGTGATAATGATGAATGCTTTTTTTTAGCCTTAGAGAATAAATCAATGTCTACTAACTCTAGAAGATGTGCAAGGGAAAGTGGTCCAGAAAACCAGAAGGATGAGATGGAAGGTACTCTGGTTACTGTCTTTCATGCTAGACATGATGGAGATTATTGGATAATTGACAGTGGTTGTTCAAATCATATGATTGGAGACAAAAGTAAGTTTACTAAACTTGAAAAGTATGATGGTGGATTATTCATGTTTGGAGATGATTCTGGTGCAAAGATTGTTGGAAAAGAAACAATTAGTTTTGATGGAAAACATAGTACTAATGATGTCTCATATGTTAAGGGCTTAAGGCATAGTATTTTGAGTGTTGGACAAATGTGTATCAAAGGATTTAAACTTGTGTTCTAGGATAATACCCGTGAGATCATAAAAGGGTCGAAAACTATGGTAGCTATAGGAAGAAGAACATATGGAAACATTTATCAGCTTAAGGGTGTTGATGGTTAGTGTTTTGTGTCTCAATTTAATGAAAGTTAGCTATGGAACTGAAGGATGGGACATGTAAACTTTGACAATCTGATTAGGATTAGTTCAAGAGAAGTTGTTCGTGATCTACCTAAAATCACAAAGCCCACCAATACTGTTTCCAGAAGTTGTCAATTGGGAAAACAAAGAAGATGTAGTTTTAAAGGAAAAGAACAATCAACTGTCTTGTGCCTTTCAACAGATTAGGCATTTCTCTATAGAAAGGTAAGAAGCTTAGTTCACCTTTGCCTTGTAAAATGAATGCTCTTAAATATTTTGAGAGAAACCACCACTAAGAACCTCAAGAAAAAGTTGGGGCTTTTATACTAAACAAAGTCTCTTATGAACAAGCTCTTTCTATGGAAGAAGTTGTGCTAGTTAAGGATGGGTGATGGAGACTTTGTGATGAAGCACCTAAATTCCTTCAACATTGTGGGTAACAAATTAGCATATGTGGATGTAAAAATGGATGAAGAAGACTATTGTATAGAAGTCCTCAACCCTCATATTTTTTATTTAATATGTAGTTGGTTATGAAAATATTTAGCACCATCTCAATGTTGAAGCTTGATGAGATGATGGGTCTATTAGTCTAAGAGGAGATAAGGCATAAAACTTCAAAATCCATTAAATATGCTTTGATAATTAGAGGTCATTTGAAGGAGAATGAAATAATAAGGAAGAAGGCAAGTGATCAAAATCTAAGGGAAGAATTAAGTCTCTTAATTGATCTAAGATCATGTATTGGAATTGTGACACAAATAGCCACACAAATAAGATTATAAGGATACTATGGACAAGAAGTCCAATTTAAAAATCATTTAGACTTGAAATATTTGAATCAAGATACTAGTGATGTGTTTGTTTTAACCTTACCATACATGTATTTTAGGATGCATGATTAATCAACTTTGGGGATTCCTTTTGTATGACTCCTGGTAGAGAGTGGTTTCTAAGTACAAGAACTTAAATGGTAGGATGGTTTATTTGGAAGAAAAATAATCTCTCAAGACCATCACTCATGGAATATTTATGCTCACTTTTAGAGATGGGATGACCCAAACCCTTTTTGGTGTTTTTTACATTTTGAGTTTTGTGAGGAACCTATTGTTAGTAAGGAAGATGAATGATATGGGTGTGCATGTAGTCTTCAATAAGGATGTAGTTTGGTGTGTAGATCCATGGATTTGTTTTAGGGAGTTAATTTGGAATTATGTTAAAACTTAATGTAAGCACCATAGTATGTAATATTTTTATGGACCCTAATTTGAGGAATCATAATATTTTTGTTAAGAAAAAAATACCATGGAATGAGAATATGGCCTACATTGGTGAGAAAGACCTTAGGACCTTGTAATGTAAAAATTTAGTAGAGGGGTTATTTGATTCTCCTTAGATATTAAATTTTGTGAGCATTGTCTATATGGAGAGCAAAATAATTTTAAGTGTTACTTGAGCTCTACAAGATCTATTTGGGTTTTAGATTTAATTTATAATGATGTATTGGATGTTGTTGATGTACCTTCATTAGGAAATCCCTATACAATGTTTATTTTGTTGGTGATTTCTCGAGGAAAAAAATGTATGCACTTCCCTAGGCATAAATTGGAGGTTTTCTTGAAATATGAAGAGTTAAAATCTCTTGTTGAGAACCAAACAAAGTAAAAAAACAAGGAATTAAACATGAATAATTATGGAGAAATCTACTCAATGAGTTTCATAAATTTTACAAGGAACATGGTATTGTAAATCATATAAAAAATTTATTAGTTTGTTAGTAGAATGGAGTTGCAAAAAGAATGAACAAGAAATTAATAAAGAGAGTTGATTATAAGTATGCTTAGTGGATTCATATTAGATAAAAAAATATAGGTGAAAGTTATAAGCAATTGTTATTTGATTAATAGATCAAGCTTGCATCAACTCTTGTGGATAAAACACCTAAGGACCTGTCTAGTATAGTAAGAAGCACTAAGACCTATACTAGTAAGAAGGATTTATCATAGAATATCAATATTTTTAGTTGTGAGGCATATGTACTTGTGCATAAGGATAAGAGTTCCAAGCTAGATTTAAAAGAATATAAGTGTATCTTCATCAAGTACTCTAGTGGATTGAAAGGGTACACATGTTGGAATCCTAAGAGTTGAAACTATATAGTTATAATGTGATATATAGGGAGATAATATCTTCTCATAATCCTTTGCAACCTAAAGATAGGGAGAAAACTATTGTGGATATGGAGCTAATGATTGAAGAGACTATACCTCAAGTTCAACTTAGAGAGATTCAACAAGGACTTGATGAGGATTTTGATTCATAAAGTGAGTTAGATGATTTAGATGAAGAATAAAAACCTTATAACCCACTCATAAGGAGGTCCATTTTATAGAGAAAGCAACTAGAATGGTATTTCTCACTTGATTTCTTTTGTATTTTTTCATTGTCTACTATTGATGATGAGCCTAGAAGTATGAATGAGGCAACAAAGTATCTATATAGGACTTACAAAAGGGCTATGAACGAGGAGATTAATTAGCTTAAGAAGAACAATACATGAGACTCGATAAAGCTTATTAAGGATAGGAAACTCATTTCTTGAAAATGGGTTTTCAAAAAAAATAATAATTTTGATGAAAAGGTTGAGAAGTAAAAGGAATTGTTAGTGGCTCAATGTTATTCCCAACTACAAGGAATTAATTTTGGTGATATATATACCATGTTAAGAAGCTTACATATATTATATTTTTTCATTTGTTGTTGCATTTGACCTTGAGCTTGAATAGATGGATAGTAAGACATATTTTTTGCATAGATATATGGTTAATCGAATTTGAGTAGGGTATTGTATATAGCCATTTATAGATTCTGATTGGGTAGGATATGTGTATATAAATTGGTCTATTGTGGTTATTATTTAACCTATTGAACATGGTGACTAGTTGGATGAGAAAAATATAGGTTCTGGTTTCTCTTTCAATAATAGAGGTTGAGTATGTGTCATCTATTCATGCCTCTAACAATATATTCTAGATTTAGAGATTATGTTTAGATATTGAGCCTAGTCAATGACCCAATGTGGAAAAGAACTAGACCTTTCATGTGTAGACTAAGCACACTGACATAAAATTTCATGTTGTTTGTGACATGGTAGACAATAAATGATTAATGCATATAGAATCTTCAACAATGAGAATGGTGTGCAAACCATAAGGATTCTCCATAGTCGATTAGTCTAGAAAAATGAATCATTTCATCTTTACTTTTTTTTGTAACTATAATTTTCATTAATATTCTCTTGCTCTTTTACATTGAAGGACAATGATAGGATTATATAGAGTATAATTTTTTTTGATACGTTTTTCCATTTCTAGTTTGAGGAATCTTTATTCATTATCTTGCTACTTGTAACATCCATTGTACTCTTTTTCCATTTCTATTTTTTTTTAAGGAATTGCCAACTTGGATGATGATCTTTTATTGCTTTGGGCTCGCATGGAAATGTTCATGTGGCATATAATTATATGGGGTGATGGCGAGCTAGATTGTAATCGGGTTGATGGTACTTTGCTTGAAGTCCGTAAGGGGAGGCGTTCGAAAATCATTACTTTCCTTTGCCATATTTCTGTTGCCACACAAATTGTGGGCATTTTTCTCTCCTTCTCTAGGTTTCTTCTTTTAGCTTGCAAGGTCCTCAAGATTTTGTCTTCTACAAATTCTGGGGCTAAGCTTTTGTCTTATGCAAATTCTGGCGCTATGGGTGGAGATAGGAATCACGTAGAGCCCTTTTCCTATGACTCTATTAAGAAAAATAATGAGGTTTGGAAAAATTTGGAGAAAGGTGGGTTAACACCTTATCTAGAAAGGTTGCATGGAAACAACCTGCAAGCAACAACTGTGTTTGCTAAAGCTTGGAATAACAAGGTATTGAAATTGGGGGGTACGGAGTTTGATGTGAATGAAGATTTCATTGCCAATATAACTGGGCTTTTGACTAAAGGTAAGAAGGTTTACAGGGACAAGAAGGAATCAAAGGTTGCCATGCATATTTTTTTCAAGGATAATGATGCTCAAGACCTTAAGTCGGCTAAGAGTGGAGGGCACCAGAGGAGCTCACTCAAAGCACTCTGGGGGGATGTGGCTGAGGAGCTAATGAGATACATAACCCTTGAGGGTTGATTTTCTACAGTAAATGCTTATCACTTTGTTCTTCTTAATCACTTTCACCACAAAAAGAAAAATTCATTTCCTTTTTATCTTCTGGCATCTTTGGAATCTGGGTTGAAGGATCACAAAAAGAATTCCAAAAACCCTATTTTGCATGTGGGGATAATTCTATTAATAACTGATTATGCTTAAGCCTTTGAGGTTGTCAAACCGCTTGCTACCCCTAAGGATAAACAAATTAAACTGGCTAAGGAGTATGACATAGTTTCTGAAGAAGAGCTGGTAGTAAGAAAGGGAAAAAGAGGAAAATTGTTCTCGAGGAGGAATCTGAAACTGAGGATGACTCTGATTATGTCTTAGACTCCCAAGCTTCTTTGGAAGTGGCCTTGTAGCCTCCAGATGTGGGAATTTCTGGTAAAGGAGAGTTGGGTCCTAATCTAAAGGGATACGAGACTAGTAGCAAGCAAAAATTTGATGATAAGCTGATTAATGTGGAAGCCCCTGCTACTAGTCAGAAGGAGAAGGTTGAAGAGGAGTCCCCACCATCCCCTATTGTGCAGACAAAGAGAAAGAAGGACCAAAAGGCTGACAGTAACAAGAAGTTGGCTATTAGGTCTGCAAGCCAGTTGTTGGAAATGCAAACGGACTCTCCCTTGAAGGATGCTGGCAGGAAGATTGCTATGGATTCCTCAGGTGTGGATGTGGCTACACTAGATAGAAGATAGTCTGCTACTAAAGATATCACTGATTCGGTCCACAAGCTTCAAATGTCGATCCTTGGTGGTAAAGGTAAGCAGATTTGTGTTAGTCAGGATAAAGTTAGCTCTTTTGAGGAGGATACTGCTGTGAGTAAGGATGTGTTTAATTTTGATCATGAGGATATCTCTAATGTTCTGGGGCTGGCTAAGGAGAGTTCTATCTCTTTGTTTAAATTGGTTAAGTGGTTGTTTCATCAACTTAATATGAAGAATGTTCAGATTCGTGGGGTTGTGGGTAATGTAGTACCCCTCCGTTTTGCTTATGTTTTCCTGACAGTGTGTTTTTATTTTGATAGATCTTGATACTTTGTTTTTGTTATATTTGATTGCTGACAGTGGAGTGATGATGTATTTTTTTTATGATGTGATGATACACTATTTGGATGATGATTATTTGTGACATGCTTTATGTTAGCATAGATATTTATTTGAGATGATATTGCTATATATATGCTCATGGTAGTTTAATTGATAATTTATTTTGTCAGTTTGTTGTGACATTGTATTGGTGAAGAGAACGGTATTGCATCACTCGCTTGCGAGTGCCCTGTGATTTCTGTGATTTTCTCTTCCCCGTGTGTTTGACTTATGATGTATATACATGTACGACATTTGTTTGATTGCAGGATTGCAAGTACATGACATCGACTCCACTTGGTTTCACAAGTCTGAGTGTGTCCAAGCTCAACGGTATTGCTGATTGAGAGATAGTAACGAGGTTTTTCCTAGTCTAGCCACAAACCTAGTCACAGTGTGTTGTTAGTTTATGTCCGGTATGTTTGGTTGTCACGTCTACGTTTGCCTTGTTAATTGTTATTTATTTATGCAAGGTTTATTTTATGAAATTAATATTAGAATAATGTTCTTAATGATTAAGTGCTTATTTAATTAATTCTAAATAATGTTGTTAAAAGCTTTTTGTTTTATTTAATTAATTAAAATAATTTATTCCTTGTGATTAAATTTATTTTATTATGTAAATAAATTAATTGATTAAATTTACGGGTTAAGTGAATGGATTAAATATAGTTTGGATGCTATTATGTGAATTGGAATTTTAAATTTGCATAAAGTAAATGATATTAATTTTTGAATTTTTAAATTAATTAAATAGCATAAATTCTTTATAATTATCAAAAGAAAATATCTAAAAGTTACTTAAAAGATATTTTAGATTAGCCATGTGTGTGAGTAAAATGAAATGCAAAAACTCTTGTTGAAAAATTATTCTCGAAGAGAATATTTGCCATAACTGTGAAAGCCAAGAAGTCACTTCACGGAAGAGGAAGAAAGAGGAAAGGGGCTAGGAAATTGTTTT